>JBBBVU010000005.1:3903208-3920706 GCA_037177055.1 Atherinosoma microstoma
GTGTGTGTGTGTGTGTGTGTGTGTGTGTGTGTGTGTGTGTGTGTGTGTGTGTGTGTGTGTGTGTGTGTGTGTTCTGCCAACTCAACCAGTCCTGCCACATTTAACAGGTGAATGGAAAGACAGGTGAAGGGGCGTGGTATGACTTCACGTTCCACTGG
Source organism: Atherinosoma microstoma (assembly GCA_037177055.1). Classification (NCBI taxonomy): domain Eukaryota; kingdom Metazoa; phylum Chordata; class Actinopteri; order Atheriniformes; family Atherinidae; genus Atherinosoma; species Atherinosoma microstoma. Next base: position 3,903,367 of record JBBBVU010000005.1, read on the forward strand.
AAAGGAAAATCACCACCCTTGTGCACTGACACAAACACACACGTTTATATAACTTAAAGACTCAGACATACTTTGTATGAGTGTGAACAATCTGAGTTGGAGCTTTTTGGACTGACAACCTTTCTTGTATTAAGGTATGTAAGTCTCATCTCTTTTTATTTTCAAAAACTTATCTCAAGCTGCAGAAATAAACTTGGATAAACAAACTGGAGGAGCTGTCTGATCTGTATATCTCATAGTGGGAGAACTGTTCTGTCACATATTACATAAAGTGTAATGTAATAGTTTTTACACTGTTGGGTGAAAAAAGGCCACCTCCAACTAAGGTTTTATTTTCAGACACAAAGGCACAAAAAAATCCTCACATTTACATAAATGGTGATCCCACTAATCTTAACCATTTTCAACTGAAAAAATAACTTAGTTACTGAGTATTTTTTTTCTATAAATTTCTATATTTATGTATTATGCTAAATATAATCAATTCAAATGTCCTAGTTTCAACTGATGTTCGTATTTTTCAACAGATATTAAAAGCTGCCTTATAGATAACAGACTGTTCGATATTTGTTGATCATTCCTGTAATGTATTAGAATAAAAAACTATTTAGTTTATCTATGATGTCATGGCTCTGCTCTTATTTTCTAGTCAGCTGGCAGAAATGTGTTAATTTCCTTATCGAACAGCTCTCTCTGTCTGATGTTGGTAAAGTTTAATATTCTATGTACAGATGCTTGCTTGACCTTATACAAGTTTTGTTCTAGTGCAGGGATCACCAAATCCAGACCTCTTGGGCCAGTGTCCCTGCTCCAACACACTTGACTCAAATTAATGAGTCATTGTGCAGAACTTCATTGGATACTTTTTCTAGTGTAAATAGTCTCATATGTGCACATTGTACAGTTACAGAAGGACTTAGGAGACAAGTCAGGTTAGGGTTGTATAAGAAAGAAGCAGTTTAATTATTATGGTCTCTTTTTTTTCCTAAAAGTTATTTCTCATTATACCTCTTTATACATTGATACAATTCAAACCTCTTCAATTTGAAAACAAAGGACACTTTTTACAAACAGAAAATTTGTGTTGAAGTGTCAAATTCTCCCTGTAAAGCCAGCCTTTAGTTGACGCAGAAAAAAACCTGTTATTAAAAATGTATGATGACAGTGCATGACAGCTGTGACTGCACACGTGAGACATTGCACAGTAACTGCACGAGGACTGTGTATTTATTTGTGTTTACAGAAAGCCATTTGAACAACTGTGTCATTTATACAGTAGGACAGCAACATAAATGTAGCCCTTTAAAAGATTTTGGAGAAAAACTTCAAACCAATGTGTTAAACCTGCGTGGCCCGTGGCTACGATAGCCGTTGCTAGGATCCATATCTCAGATGAACTATCAGGGTTATTACATTGTGGATAATGAAGAAGAATTGTTCAAATGAAAAAGACTAAACTGTGTTCTTATAGGAGGGTTATACTAAACTAATCTAATATCCTTTCACTGAAGTTGTTAACAAAGCATAATGTGACTTGTCACATTATATTCTACTGTCAACATGTAATCAGACACCATTTTATCCAGCCCAGATTCATTATAAAAAGCAAAATAGTCATGAAATAAAACAGGTTTTTTTTTTTCAAGCTGCCCAACATGAATTTCAAAGTTATGAATTTCAGAAGGAATTCTAGTTCATGTGTCTAACATAATCGGTATGATGAGGAGAGGGGGGGTTAAATCAGCAGCCAGTTAAGCCAGTCAGAATATTTTTATGCAATATGTGATTAAAGTGCGTTTTCACCAAGCTGTGTTGTAAATCTAAACTTAACCATGTAGTTTTTCATGCCAAACCTTAACAAAGCAGTTTTTAACGTGTAAAACTGATAAAACAGCAACTGAAAGAACAAGGAAACAGTGACTGGATCTTAAATCAAGTGAATATAAAGTTACTTAAAGGGATCCATGTTGTTTAGCGTCACTGAAATCCTTGCAAAAGTAATGCCTAACAGTGAACTATCCAGAAAGTCAACTTCTGAAAAGACTCGTGTGGTCAGCAGCAGAATGTGTTGGGCATCCGTAGGTCATGCAATCACATGTACATTAATTTAATCAATATAAAACAAAGGAAACAACTGCTTGATGCTCAAGAGTAGCAGTGTAAAATTAACTATTTGCAGCTGTTGCTATTTTTTCAGGTTAAAGCTGTTTCGAACTAAGAAAAACTGGGGGTCCATTTTGAGTAGCTCTTAGCTCTTCCTTTGTTCACCAAATTGAGTCCAACCACTATCCTCTGTATACCGTGTGGTTCATGCATGCTAAAGGGTATATAATTATTTAGAAAGAATATGTAACCTTTAGTGGTACAGACAGAGAGCCCCTCAATGTGAAGGGTGAAGATTCAATTGAGATCACTTCTAACCATAACTTAGTCATTTTAATTTCCAACCCAAACCCAATGACTTTACAGCTGAAAGGCAAACAGGAAAAGACTAAGTTTTATCGAATGTGTTGTTTTCATATGTAACCAAGTCAACCAGTAAAATGGCATCCATTCAGCTGATGGTAATGTTATAAAAACATTGCATCTTAGCATTACTTTCATCATTTCTAACTCTAACCAAATCATGTTTTTGTTTAAATCCAACTAGGAAGTGAGTAAAGTATTTTAGTAAAGTGTGACTGATTAAATATTGATCTCGATTTCACATCATACAAAGACCCCTGATTGAATGTGCTGGACTTAATTGTGCCGTCCACACTCTCATTCCTTTGTCTCTATGGAAGACTTTGTGGTTTCAAACCAACTTTTCCTCCCATGTATGAATCATTTTCCCTCATGCGGCTTGTAGGAATGTTACTTTACAGGACATTACTGGGACCCATACTTTAAGATGTGAACAAATATCTTATATGGCCATTTCTGTTGGAGAACTTGTTGGCAGGTAAAACACTGACTGCTCACGGGTATTTTATACAACTTCACCTCAAAATAAAACAGAAAAATCTGTATAAAAACATCAGTCATTGCGATAGGACCAAAACCCAATTATTTAGCGTGACAGTCTCATTTATAGCTTGATCATTCAATCTTATGGATCGACAAATGTGTTGTTTGTGACTGGGGCGGCTTTAGCTCAGGAGGAAGAGCAGTCGGCTTCCAACCGGAAAGTCGTGGCTACCCCTGACTACATGTCAAAATTTCCTTGGGCAAGACACTGAACCCCACGTTGCCTCCCGATGTGTCTATCTATATGTGTTAATACACTTAGTCCAAACCCAGTTCACACCACACATGCAGGACCCCGTCTGAGCCAAACAATCTCCTTGTGCTCCCTTTGTTCATCAGGATTCAGTTTAATAATGCAGTTCTGTGCCAAGGAACAATCTGTCTTTTGTTTTTTTTCTTGGACATCATCCATCAATATTAACATTGCTCATTGTTCTAAACACCATCTGAGCTGTCACAGAAACTCAGATTACCTCTGATAATGACTGCAAAATCTGATGCACTTGCCCATTTGCTTTTCCGAGCTACATTGTGCAAGAAGGGCGCTGTCTGTTGCAACACTTTAGGAGTTCAGAGCTGCAGGTCGGATCAGAGACCTCTTAAGACACTTAAGACAATTGCCAATTGTCCCAGCAGCGGATATCTGAGCAAGTTCACCCCAAAGTTAAGAGTGTAAATTCCTCAGAGAAAGTGCAAAAAAACCCAGCAGCGACTCTATAGGCCTCAGTTTGTATGTTAAAAGTTGGAGTTCATGACAGTACAGCTTAAATAAGAATGAACAAGTATAGCTTGTTTGGCTCGTAAGTCAGTCAAACTATTTGTTTTTTTCCCCACGTAGATCTGCAATTCAGATATACAGATAGATTCAACATATAGGTCCATAACTGTCCATAACATGTAGGTCTTTACAGGTCGTCCAATTTTATTTTAAACCTAAGGTGTTTGGTTTTGTTACACTGGATTTCTTCTTTGGTGTCAGATTTTTCAACACAGTTCTTCAGAAGCATTATGAATGTTCATGATAAAATATTTACACAGCACAGAACATGGATATGGCTACTTGTGTATTGCTCAATAATTAATTTATCACAACATTGATAGTTTTAAGTCCCCATTACACTGACACAGCATAAGCAAGTATAGATGATAACAGGATGTAGATTTAGACTCTTATGTAAGTGTACCTTGGGAATTAATCAAAAGTGTGTTGAAAAGTGCTTTGAAAAGTTGAAAAGTCTGTAAGTGCTTGAACATACTGTACGTGACAGTTTTAGGACAGAATCTTGCCCCACTTCATTCCTCAAGTCTTCTGACCATCCTAATCTGATTTGTGGTGACAAAGATAGATAAACGTGTGTTACATAATGTGTCCATTTATCTCTCAGAACTTCAGTTTGCCATCTGCCTTCATCCTCATTCTCCCCTTCACATTTTTGTTTAAAATTTAAGAAATGAAACACTTCATTGGGACACTGCTGATCTGCTCCCGGTGAGCATGTTACAGACAAGTTTGTTGCATCATCACAACTTCTCAAACATCTTTTTCGTTTTATCATCACTTTATATCACCGAACATTTCATGTGCTGATAGTTAAAACAGGCTACAGTGTTCATCAACAAACATGCTTTTCTTGTGCACCAGGTTTTCTTGAGTAAAAGGTATATTCAGTCATCTGTTAAAAACTTGTGATTCCATTTTTTTTTCAGCAAAAATCTGGTTCTCACCGTTCCTAAAACTAGGATCATCATTTCTTGAACAAAAACTAAAAGCCAATTTCCACTGGGTGTGTTAGCGGTGCTTTGACAGAGCACGGATCCAGAAGGCATCAAGCTCAGCAGTTCAGATAGGACCAGACAGGAAGTCGGACTCGGCATCAGTGTAAAGCATCCGGTAAATTTCAAAATAAACAACATGCTGTGCAGATTGGCAGGAGCTCAACTGTGTAAGCCTTACATCATTGCAAATTAAAACAAAGTAATTAATTACAAGTAGGGGTTTTATCAGTTTGCTGGTATGCAGCATTCAAATGTGTAAACACAATGCCAAGGAGGAAAGACATCAGCGATGATCTTAGAGAAGGAATAGTTTCTGCTCATCAATCTGTGGAGGGTTATAAGGCTATTTCTAAACTTTTGAGAGTCCATTGTTCTGCAGTAAAATAATGGAGATTATGCAAACTTATGCAAACTTGCATCTGAACAACATATAAGACTCCCCATGTTTGGTGAAACCTAAAGCCCTCTATCTGATAGCTAAAGCTTAATTAATCTATTTTCTTTTAAATTATTTAACCTTTATTCATATGGGTAGTCTCATTGAGACTCATTTACAAAAGAGGCTTGTTTAGAATAGGGTCATGCATCAGAATAATGATCCAAAGAACAGCAGCATATAAACAAAATGATAAAAGCCTGCAAAGCTCAATGAGCTGAAAAGACATTGCAAAGAAGAGTGGGCCAAAGTCCTGCACAATATCAGAGATTAAGAACTCATACACTCATACTTAGTTTTTTATGAGCATCTGCATTTTGGCTTGTTTTTTGTTAAATAAATAATGAAACAACATAATCTTAAAACCTGGAAAGGATCCAGATTTCTTCATAATGCCAGTAATGCTTCTTTTTTTCAGTTGATTGATTAAATGATTGTTTCAAATGAAAATCAAGACACTAAATTGGGAAGATTGGTCCATATTTTTATTTCTATCTCTTCTGTTTCAGGATGTCTTTATATGGCAGCTTTCTGTCTGATGAGCAGTTCCAGTGCTCCATATGTTTAGACGTGTTCACAAACCCTTCATCCACGCCATGCGGCCACAGCTTCTGTATGTCCTGCATCAGCAGATACTGGGACGGAGCAAAGGTTTGTGATTGTTAGAGCATCCTTCATTTATTTTCTATCTCTTTGATTGCTTATTTAATCATTTGGCCTTTTTTCAAAGATTTTATTTATCTCACTTGTTTTTTTCCCCGCCATTTTTCCTTCCTCTTACTTTTGGTTCATCCCCTCTGCTTTATTTCTTTCATACTTTCTTTCCTCTTTTCTTTGTTCTTGTTAACTGCATCCATCCTTCCTCCTACAGGTCTGCCAGTGCCCTCTATGTAAAAAAACCTTCCAGAAGCGACCGGACCTCCAGATCAACAGGACGCTACGAGAGATCACTGAGCAGTTCAGATCCATGAGAGGTGGTGGAGTGACAGGGAAGGAGAAAGGAGGACGAAAGGGAGGAGGGGATGGAGGCATGCCGGATAACTTATTCAATGAACTAAGGAAGAAGATGCCACGCCCTCTGCCAAAGATACCCATAACACAGACCTCTGAAGCTCCAGCTCAGGGTAAGGCTGCGTGTTTCCATCGATTGATTACTGATTTATAAGTTATGGAAGGAAAATCAGAGGTAAGCAAATACATACATGCAATTTATAAACATGCATAATGTAAAACTCAGGGCATGTAATGCTCGAAAAGGTTTAGAAAACTAGAACTTAATACGGTTACCTTTGGATATAATGTTCAAACTACATTAATAAGTAGTAACAAGTACTTCACCACAGCAGTGTGACTTTCAAAGCGTAATTTTTGGGAGGTTTTGTTTCTGTCTATTCAAGGTTTATGAAGAAAATCCAGTTTCAAAGACACCCTACTAAGCTGATGCTCTCATTATCAGTGATACGGAGCAGATTACAGAGAAAACACACACAAAACACTTATTCACTGTTGATAAAGTACTTTCTCAGCTATTCTCGTTCAAAATGGTAAAGAGATGAGTAAATTTACTTCCATCATAAACTAGGGTTCATATTCAATGTTTTTTTCATTTACCGTATGCCTTTATCTCTAACCACTTCCAAGCTTCAGGCTATTGAATTCTTGATATCAAAATTGAACATTTTCTCGGACAAACTGGCACCTTAACCCTTAAGGTGCCAGTTTGTGGTGATGTTCAGAAATAAATAAGTCAGTGGTTAGATGTAGGCACTAAAAAATACCTGATTTAGCTGATGAAAAATCATATAAGCTTGACACCTGAATGCAACCTCCCATGATATACATTAATGTAAAAGTAGCTCAATTTAAAGCTAAATGGTTTTCTGTTAGTGCATGTCATGTGTACTAATACAACCAATACTAATATTGGTTTTGTCACTTTTTCACATTTTGCTGTGAAACTGTGTTGGAGAATAAAGGGGTATACAGAAAACAGTTTCTGTAGTTATTTCTCCATTTCTAAACAGAATTTTACATCTGTTAACTCTGTATTTCCAATTCACTTGACTTTTTCTATAAACAATAAGTTTCCATAATGTCTCTTTTCTTATTCTACATATGGCATGGCCAACATTTTCATGCACTTTACTCATTATTTGTTCAGTCCTATTATCAATTAAATCATTGATAATACTTTTCATACTGGTAGTTTTGTAAACAGGAGATTAGTAGGTCCTTTATGATGAGATCTGGTGATAAAGTTAGTTTGCCTCTGCGTTTCACTGCTTAACCCATTTTGTAAAAGCAGGTTTTCCAACAAGGATCATGTTCACATTGTGATAAATTGCTGAAAATTGTGAATTTATGATGATCTGTTACCATATTTCATAATAGCTGTATATTACATTTAAGTATTCATTACTTTAATCTATATTAATATCAGTGAGGTCTGGAAACTAATAACAGTACATACCTAATTTAGTGGCTTACATCAGTATTTACTGTAAGAAATTAGTCATGTTAGATTAGTGAAACCGACAAAAGTAACTTTTTAGAAAGTCTTAATGTGTTCTTTTTGTTTCGTACTTTACTGTAGGTGTAGTTTGTAAAATAATTAAAGTAATTACTCTAAAACAATAATAAAATATTGATTTCTCTGCAGAATATTTTTCTGTTATTTTACAGCGACATTCTTTACAATAAAAATACTAACTAGATATAAACTTTTATGGAAATTTCAGTTGTCAATCAGAGTGATCACAAAAATCATTATGTAACATGAACTTTGTTTAAAGTACTCAAAAAACTAAATCTACATTTAAAGTAACAAGTGATTTATATGATTTATATAATCAGGAAGAATGAAAAACAAAAACAAAGAAGTTAATCTAAAAGCATGAAGTCTATAGATTTTAAGGATCATGTAAAATTGGGATACTCATGGCTTTATGAGAATGTTTTATGATATTTTACAAACTGAAGCACTTGAAGACATGTGTAAATCTTTTTTACAACGGATGTTCTACATTTGTCTCAGAGTTAAAAGTACATCTGGGGAAGGTTTGCGTGCATCACTGTCAGCCAAATAATTGTATGCATTGTAAATAAAACCTATATCTAATATATAGTACCATCCAAACATGCAGATACTACAACATTTCCAATGCAATGACAAATATTCAACTATAATGTCTGTCTCATGGACCTAATGACCTCTAGCACACCTTTTAGCTGCTTGGAGGATTAAAAAGAGATGACATGTCAGTCTAATCGCCTCAAACATCCAACTTTCACTTCAAACAACTTGGGTGAACTTGACTAAAGGGTTCAAACCATGCAGCTTACAAATGCACAGCTGTTCTGGGACCTCTCGGGGCGGTCTGTCACTGAAAAGTTGACATACTAGAGCTGAGTCTTGAGTTCAACAACAGATCAGATCATATCAGTGCAGTTGCATGTTCCGCTGATCATATATAATTCGTCTGACAGTCATATTCTCCATAAAGCTCTGATGCTCAGAAGAACAATGTTAACATTCTGGTTTGGCTGTACAGCAAACTTACAAACTTTCACCGCAGTAATTTTATAAATATCCTGCTTTGAAGTGGTGGACTGACAGCTGGTACTCAACAGCTAAACATTTCCTCAACTTTTTTTTCTTTCTTTTTCTTAAATCTTCTGCTTGTGAAGGTGAGACCATCTCAACATTGCTTCCACCAGTGACAAACACGCTGGCGTCATCGGTACCGAACCACAGTGCAGTCGCAGGCTTAAACAACTCCAATGCACCTCCTCCACCTCCAAACCCTTCGTCCCGCTCCAGCAGCCGTAGAAGGTTCACCTTAAGTGGGGCCGCTAGCAGCCAGAACATCCCTGTCTGTGATATTCACCAGAGGGGAATAATGGTATGCTTGGTTCCTGGTTCAGCTATACCATGTTAGCGTTATCATTACTGAGGAACACTTAAGGATAACGTGCAACTCTTTCTCTCACTGCTCCTAGATTTATTGCAGGACAGACCAAGTGTGTGTTTGTCCCGAATGTGCGATCGAGGACCATAACGACCACGACACTGTGACTGTTGAGAGCAAATGGATGGAAACTAAGGTTGGAAAACAGTACAAAGAAAGAGACAAAGAAAAATAATAATGTGTTGAATGACACGTTAAAACTTTACACCTAAGCTCTTGAAGACACAACAATGGCTTTAGGAGGAAGAACTGTTACAGAGAAGGTGGTGGTTGACATGTAATAGCAAATATTTCCTTACATTCAGAAATCCAAACTATCATGACAATTCAGAACATCCTGAAACTTACAGTATGCTGTTACTTTTGCTCTGAGAGACTTTGTTAAAAGAAGACGGGTTTCCTGAGGTCTTTTAAGTAAAATATGCAGAGATCCAGCATCATAGCAATATTGATACAGCAGCCAAGTTTAGGGTATGGCATCATCACTCCACTAAAACTCCCTTTTCCAGAGTCTACCCTTTAATATCATTATAAGACATTATTGTTTATGAGAGTAGGGCTGGGCAATGTGGCTAAAAAATTTAATCTCAAATTGGATTTCCAATTAGATCTTCCCAAAAAAAGTGCATACCGTAAATAAAGTGGGGCTTTTTTCACCATATATAAAGGCCCCGTATTTTTTTGAGATATGGTGCAACGCAAGCGGATCCGAGATCTCTTTCTACAAGGCCACTTCCTTATGATACATGATACACTATGAATATTATTCCCCTGATGTTGGTTGTCTCTTAGCTGGAATTTGTGGACTGCTGCTGTCTTCCCTATATTGTAGAGAACAGAATTTCTCACTACAATAGACCTTCAAGTGCAGTCTGGTTCTGGCTCCAACGCCATCTCAGAACTAGGGTACTTTCAGGAGAACTGGCCCATATTCACACCAGTTTTATCAGAATCAAACTGGGAGAAGTTTCCACGGCGGAAGTAAACAAAAACAACTTGGAAATTTATTCCTAAAAGTTGATGCTTAAGTCGTCAGGCTCCATTATAACCTACGGTTTCCTAAAATAAACAATAAATTCAGAAGACCGAGCAAATTTCCCCTTGGATGCTTTCATTCCTCCCACTCTGCAGCATGTTTCTGTTTGAGGTGCTGAAATTAATCTGTTACGTTGCCACATTTGGTAGAAACAGCCTTCAATCTGGTTTAACAACATAAAATTATTTGTTCAGAGACTGAGGTTGTAAAACCAAACCAGTTCCTAAAAACTAATAACACAAGCGCCTTTTTCTGAATAAGCTTTTCCTTTCTGGCTGCCGGTTGCGTTTTGCTTGTGTATGTATGCGGAAGCCCAACGAAATCGTTGGCCTTGCATATTAAAAGGAGGAGGGAAAAAATCCAGATTTTCCTAAAAACAAATCGTCATTAATTTGAATTAATCAATTAAACTGATTAATCGCCCGGCCCTATAGAGATCATTCAGTAGCTAAACCGAAAGCCAACACTACAAGACAACAAAATGAAAAATATGTGCCACTTTTCTCACTGAACTTGACTAAAAAGTCTTAAGCAGGCATCCTAAATACATGATCCGTGTCCTGCAGCTTATCGAGGTTGAACCTATTGATACGGTTGAAACATGCTTTACATATATGCAAGCTAAGCAGCTGTAATGTTCAATGTTTTACATCTTCTTTTATCTAATCATGATAACATGGGTTATTAGGGTTACATTCATTCTGATATGGTAAATATGTGGTTATATCAACCAGAATAAATAAAAGGAACGAGAAGAAAATGTTTCACAATGATAATTGCAGTAGTTATAGATATATGAGTCAAAGGATCAACCATCAGACCTCCAATGCAACAGAGGGGTAAAGGAAGAAGGGATGGAGTGAGAACAAGAAGTTATCTATATAAATAAACAAACAAATAAACAAAATAGGAGCAACATTATTTGTAGTTGTGTCCCTCGTGTAGTGGGAACATGACTTGAATTTGTTTTGGTGACAAACAGCAAATCCCTTGAACACAAATCATTACATTTCAGGGTGAAGTCACCGTAATGTCCTCTAATGTGATGGAGCCATGACTGTGTGTGATTGTAGGAACAGGTGAGGGTGTCGGAGCAGGAGATCCAGGAGTTGATTGACCAGAGAACAAGAAAAATTGAAGAGATCAAGATGTCAGTGGCTGAACTGGAGGTAAAACACAGAAATAATCTTGTACATCTACCACAGCTGTATAGCTAAAACTATCCTCCACACATACACCAGCCTTCTTACTCATTTCATGACTCATTTTCAGGTTTCTGCATATTTGAGATTGTGATAAATTGTGTCTCACTATATATTACTAGTTTTGACAATATTTAAAAAGCATTTACTGATCAAAATATTTTAAGTTCCTTTAGTAACACTTAGATATTTTTTTATGGTTTATTCTATTTTTTTCTTCTATTTCTTGCAGAAGTTTTGGTTGTTCTCACTCTTTTCTTTTTTTGTATTTTGCTTCATTGTTCAGATTTTCACAAAAAATGTAGTCGTCAGAGCCTAAATTTAAATAAAGATTTAAATGATTGTTTAAATTTAACCAATATTTTTAGGATGTATATGAAATTTTGAAAGAATTCAATTTCTTAAAACTAGGGATTTACTCAATTTTTAATTAAACTACAGATTTGTATCAGTGATATGTGCAATTTTTTCCCTAAACATTATTATCTAGTTTTCATCACAAAGTTTTCATTCTCCTATTAATTTAATTATTGGTTAATAAATTACTTTACAGTTGTTATATATCATTATCATTGTTATTATCCATGAAAATTAGGGTACAAATAGGAATAGAATGTAAAATAAATAAAAACAAATCATCATCACTATTATCATCTATTTATTTTATTTGTTCTCCTGTTCCTTACTCATTTTCAGGATTTTTAGCAGACTTTAAAAGTGATGATTTCGAAACTGGTTACCATATTTTTTTAATAGGCTAATATTGAAGTGGTTTAGTTTACTAAATAAGGATTTTTTTTTTCCAAAATTATTGTAATTTTTACCAAAGTTTCCCATTTTCACCTAATTTTACATATGTGTACTTTCAGTTGGTAACATTTTGATGTCTTAATCTTAAGGATTATTTCATTAAGTGTATTCACAATGTTTCATTAAAGACATTCAAGGTTTAAGTTCACTTTTGCATTGATTAGCAGTAACTGTCTTCTTACATCTCACAATGCAAAACGCATTTGCGGATGCAGAACACATAAATAATTGACTGTGATTTGGAAGGTGTACTACACCTGCAGTACTATGGTGACTGCAGCACAGATAAATGACATGATCAACTTCTGCAGATGGCAGTGGACCGAGAGACGGCGGGCAGTGTGTGTCTGTTCTCGATGCTGGCTTCTGCCATCGAACGCTCCCAGGCAGAGCTGATAGACTTGATGGAGATCAACCGGAGGGCGGCAGAGCACCAGGCCGATTCTATGATACGGCAGCTTGAGAGGGAGGTCGAAGAACTCCGGAAGAGACAAAGCGCTCTGGCTGAGCTTGCCCAGTCTGATGACCATGTACACTGTGTCAAGGTTGGTGAGGATTTAAGGTTCAGGGAAGACAAATTCAGGAGGACTTTCCAGATATATGTCTATTATTTATTTCCATGTTGTTCCTAGACATTCCCCGTCCTCTCCAACCCCCCACATGCAAAAGACTGGTCAGGAGTGTCACTGAACTCTGACCTGGGAACTGCAGCAGTCTACAAATCTCTGGCAGATATGGTGGAAAAGTTCCAGCAAGAGCTAAAGAATGTTGTAGAGACAGGTCAGTGAAATGTAAAACATGTGGCTCGATTCCAAACACACCAGGAAGAACATGCAGACATACAAGACCAGGAAGCATTTCTATTCTTCCTCTTAAAACCCTGAGTAATTCAATCTATAGAAATGAGAGCAAAAGCCTGGATCTGGTTTGTGTCGTGAAAAAAATACACTTAATTACATTTTGGAGGTCTAACAGTATAATTTACTGTTTGATTATGCACTGAAACACTGCCCTCTAGCGGGAGACCTAATTCAAAGGTGTTCATTCTGACATTTAGCATCAATTTGACCAAATTTAAAGGCCTGTAAGTTTAGTTCAAGTTATTTCTTTTAGGATTTGTCCTAAAACAGTACATTAAAATCTAAGTAAACTCATTTTAGCTTATGATCCTGTCCAGGTTTTCCTGCTCCAGTACTGGAACCCAGTCCAGTTCGAACACAGCAGAGTGAGTATTCGCTTCATTTCAACCTTAAATGGATGAATTAAAATGTTTATACTTAGAGCAAACTGTTATACTAATATCTGATAAACTAATTACCATAACCTTGCTAATTAAATACATGAACTTTAACAATGTGGGAATATTTTTGTTTTTGCTGCAGGGGTGAAGAGAGTACAGGAGTATGCACGTATGTTACACTCATTACATTTTTTTAATTGCTTCTCATCTCAGTCACAGAATACCTTTAGTGGAACTAAGCTAAGTGATTTATGTTGTGCTTTGCACTAACAATAATGCAGTCATTAGTTTAATTTATTTGTAACACTAACTTCAAGATCTTTTATCTCTGTGTGATACCTTTATCAGGTACACATGGAAAATAATTACAATCATTATTACAATACAGAGACACTGCAGAAGCTAATTTGTCTCCCATTAACAAGAACAAAATGGTCCTTGCCTCCCCTCCGCCTTCAGGGCGGCATGTTATTATGTATAAATGAGCTCATATCATAAGCCAGACTCAGAAAAATACTTACATTTCCCTCATCTGCAGTTGGACCGTAAGCCGCTGGGAGGCTACATTTCCTCTTTAAAGCCATAATGTTGCTGTGAATCACTTGTTGAACTGACCTGAGTAACGACCTGCTGGTCGGTTAACGACGCCATTAAGAAACAGAAGAAGAACTAACTACCATCGTAATTACCGTCACATATAAGCTCCATAAACTCTGTACAACAGTTGAGAGTTTATGGAGCTATTGTTCCTCCTCACCGCTGTGTTTTATTTGTTTTTTTAGCATATAAAATTAAGAATTTTTATGTTATATTACCAATATTTCGCGACGTTTTTGTAACGGTAGGTTCCGCATGCGGTGGACTGCGTATTCGATGACAATTGGAAATGTTTCAAGTGTCTAGCTTACTAATTATTATCGTTCAAATTTACTCATCAGTGTGAGAAACATTTCAAAACAAGGAAAAAATTATAGAGTATTATTACCTCATTTATTTATCCATCTTATTGAACAGTAAACTTAATATTTAATGTTAACAGGAAAACAAAAAGCAACTTCAAAAAGTTGCATCTTCCCACTTCCGTGGTACATTGAATGCATCATTATTATGTCATTATCTTTATCACCTGGAGAAGCTGGATAACTTTGTAAACTTTATCCAAATCTTCCTGCTCACTGAATAACACATTTTCAGATGTGTGTTTTGTCAGCATTCATGTTAGAAGTGAATTCAGACATTTTAATATGTGCCCAAAAGTAATTTTTGTCATAATGTTACCATTTAATTTTACTATTGTAAACGTTTTAGCTTTTTATTGACATCAGAAAGGAAGGAATTTGACTGAACATACATTTCTCAGGGAAGCTATATTTAGCTTTGCGATATTTGGTTGCAAGAAAGGTACAATCAGAGTTCTTTGTTCAAGTGGATAATCATTTATTCAAATCTTTTTTTAAAAAATGACAAATATTTCTTAAATCTCTAGATGTAAAAGTCAGAATGCTGAACCATTATTGAAGGAAAGGAGGAAATAGCTTATTACACCAGATAGGCACAAGCACAAATGAACAGCAAACATAATATTTGAAATATAAATATTTTGTACAATATAACTTACTTATTCACATGTAACTGTACAAGTTAAAAAAAAAGGATGATCTTGAGAGTACTGTACAGTTAAGTGTTTATTAGTATCAATAACAAATTATTGAGCCAAAAGTAATGTGCATGATAATGTATGCAGACAAATTATTTCAAATTCAACTCAAACCAGTTAGAATGAATCACAGATGGTTGAATTTAGCTTTAATGGCAAAACCTCATCTTTACAAATCACCAATCCCTTTTTTTTTTTTACTGAACTAAATTTTACACAGATTTTTTATTTTCTTGCAAATTTTTTGCTGAATTTGAGGAGTTAGCTGAGTTTTGGATGAAATTATCAATAAAACTTTGAATAAAAGCAAAATTATGCAAACTATAATGATTTTCCCCAGGGTATTAAAGCATTCATTCATTCATTCATTCATTCATTCATTCATTCATTCATTCATTCACATTATGCCAACTAAAACTGACAACTTGCATACATGACTAAATGAGACTACAATTCTTCTCTACATCTTTCTTCGATACAGTGGATGTGACTCTGGACTCCAACACTGCCCATCCCAGACTGCTGCTGTCAGAGGATATGAAAAGTGTGAGATACAAGTTCAATGACTTCAACATTCAATATTAAACCACTCATTTATCATGATTATTATTTTTTAGACACACAGGATGTATTGTTTGATAATCAGCATGTCGTTGCAGGTGAGGTGTGGAGATCGACACCACTCTGTGCCAGACACCCCTGAGAGGTTTGACAGAGTTGTGTGTGTCTTGGGGAGGGAAGCCATCTCTTCTGGGAGACATTATTGGGAGGTAAAAGGGTATCTCATGCATGTCTGATTAATGAAATTGTGGGGAAATCGGTATTAAAATTATACTTAGCCATGTCTACTTTGTCATTTTAAGTTAATGAAGACTGTTTTCATTAGGCTCTCATTAGTTTGTCTCACAAACATGTTCTGCATCCTGTGGACAGGTGGAGGTGGGTGGGAAAAGTGACTGGGATCTGGGTGTGGCCAGACAATCAGTCAACAGAAAAGGGAAGATTGATTATACCCCGAACAATGGCTTCTGGTTCCTCAGTTTAAGAGACAGGTTAGTTTTGTTAGTTATTTATATTAATAACTGAGAGAGAAAGCTATTTTCTCTTGCAAGTTGTCTTTCTTGTTTTTTTCTACCCTTCATTTCTTCCCTCAGGAGTAAATACGCTTTTCGAAGTGAGCCATGCACAGACGTCCATCTGAACCTCCGACCTAATAAGATTGGAATATTTGTGGACTATGAGAAAGGACAGGTAAAGCATGGGAAAAATCTTTTACATAACTTGTATCATTATCATATTAACAGTAAGATCACCTCTGCTTTCTTCACTAAGAATGGCTAACAGCTGTATTTCTTTATAGTTTTGTTGTATAATTATACCCTATGCCTTCTTTTTTTTTCTCTTTCCTGCAGGTGTCTTTTTACAACGTTGATGCCAAAGTCCACATCTACACTTTCAATGACATTTTCACTGAAAATCTCTTCCCCTTCTTCAGTCCCTGCACTAATAAATCAGGAAAGAACGACATACCACTGATTATCACGCCGGTTAACATGACAGAATAACATCTGTTGTGATTGATGAGCTGGTTTTTGTGTCTTCTGTACTTAAATGCTTTGTAAAAAAACTTTAACTTTTTTTTTTTATTGCAGTTACTATGTCACTAATGAACTTCTGATAAATGGAGTAATTTGACGTCTGCTTTCCTGTCAATGGATAAAAATAAGCTATTAGCCACTTAGCTTAGCGTGAAGGCTAGCAGTAACAAGTCAGATAACACTAACAAGTACCAACATCTACTTTCCACTACTTGGAAAACTTAGTTTAAATGTTTTTGTTTTATTTCTTTTCTTTTAATACCATGCTAACTGTTTGCACTTTCTTTTATTATGTCAAATGCTCAATGCTACTGTTTAGAGCTGCATACAAGAGCTATTGATTTACTTACTGTTTGAAAAAAAAAAGAAATAACAGCAATTTCAACAAAAAAAAAAAAGAAACACAGATTACTTTCTGTAGTTTTCAAGACAGGGTTGCTGGCATATCTTGCTAAGAAAATTAATGAATAATCTAAATGTGAGAACACCAGTGTAGCAGGTACATATCCAACTTTTTACCACATTGGAGACATGGGAAGATATGTTTTTACCTCTTTATTGTTGATGCCCCTTGTTTGACTTTTTGTAATCTTAACTGTAATGACTAA
>JBBBVU010000005.1:3941349-3954298 GCA_037177055.1 Atherinosoma microstoma
CACACACACACACACACACACACACACACACACACACACACACACACACACACACACACACACACACACACTCCAGCCCTGTGGAGGTGGATTGTTTGAGGAAGGTACAGAGCCGGTGCTGCAAGACCGTCTGGTCAAACAAGTCTAACTGTAATGGTGATGTCTTTGTGCGTTTGTGTTTCTAGGCATGTGTGTGCGTGCAAAACGAGTCACAGTCAACAATAGGCCAAACATGAGCACACCCACACCCACACACAGACGTTCATACACATATTCGACTCTGCATGTTTGCCAATTTAGCGATTGTGCAAATATAAAGCGGTGCAGGCTGCCTGCTGGTTGTGCAACTCAATAGTGGATTCATTTTCTCCGAACCTTCACCTTTTTCTGTTTTTCCCTCTCTGTCATGTCGGAAAACTGTATTTACATTCATACATGTTGTGTAGTGGCAGGTGTGGCAGGACAAAATTAATGAGAAATATTTCATTTCTCTCTTTTATTGCTTCACTGTTTTTAATGATTTGTTAGCGTCAGCCTGCAGTAGCATCTGTAGGTGATCCTATCTTCGAAGATAGTACACAGGATATTGTTGTTGTCTCTGTAAGAGAATATGAGAATAAAACTTCTCTAAAAGCACACATCAACTCTTCTCATCAGTTTTAGCTGAACTAAATGTGTTAATTTAAAGTTTCCTCGAATCATAAAATTAACTTTGCTGCACAGGAAGAGAAATCTGGTGTACTCCAGTACAGATTACATGGTTTATTTTAGATTTACGAGATGGTGGAGACCAAAAAGAGAGTTAAAAGAGACTGGATTAGCACATATTTATATTCCCCCCTCTCCCTCTCTCCAGTATCCATCTTCCCTCAGTCCCTGACGATGGAGGCCGAGGCCAGCCCTGCTGAGACTGTACCTCTCTGCCTCAGCAAACACGCTCTCTCTGACACGCGTGCAGAGCTGCCGTCCAGCACGGTCCTCGGTCGACCTCGGAGTCCAGCAGGTCCATCGGAGGGGAAGTCGGGCATCAGGAGGAGGTTGCAGGCCGACTCAACATACGTCCGATCCAAAATCAAGGTGAGAAATGAGTTGTGAGTGGCAGAACTCTGTGCCAGATGGAGTTAGAGTTGGGAGTGTTTACAAAAAGTTTTTTTTTTATCTTTATTTTTTGGTAAATGTGATTTTGCATTTCTAAAACTGCTAATTCAATAATGTACAGTAGAAGATGATGATGATAAAGAATTTACGAGGGCCTTTTGGTCCGGTTTTAGATTTAATCAGACTATTAATGTGAAATATTGATTTAATAACTGAAGGGATTGAAGCGAGGAAAAATCTTGATCTCATGACATTAATTGATAATAATAAATTAAAAGGAATCTTAATGAATCACTTTTCTGTCTCCCTTCATCTCAGGTAACTACGGGGGAGTTACCACCCGATTCCAGTCCTGACCGCCTTCCTCCCATTCCCACTCCACCTACTTCAACCCCGGATGCTACTATGATGCCAGCTGCCCCGAAACCAACCCCTGCCCCTTCGGAGACGGTTTCCGTGGTGACTGGATCATCAGGTCAAGCTCAAAACACATCCGCAGCAACAAAAGCAACATTTGTGTGCCAGGTAAGCCAGTGTGAGGGGGGCAAGTTGAATAATGTCAAGATGATATTAAATGACGTTCCTTAATATGTGTTCTATATTAATTATAGAATAAATACATATTTCATCATTGAAAATGATTTGAGTTATCTTTATTCTTTTATATCAAAACTTTGAGTAAATAAAACAAGATGTAAAGATACAATACATATTGACCAATTATTTTGATATCTGAATTTCAAGCAAAGATTATTAGACAATCTTTGTGTATTCAAAGAAAATTTAATGAAATATAAAGACTTTTATACAATAAAGTAAAAGATAAAAACATATAAACAAAATATACCTTTCGCACCGTTTTTGTTGCCCTTCTCTAATATTTAGCTGCAGAATTTCTGGCTGGACTGAAAGTCTGTAGACGTTTCGTTTAGACATTTAGGAGCTTCTGGCACCGATCTGCTGGTATTTTCTGCCACTTTTTCATTTCTTTGCATAGTAACTCTTTTTAGTTTGCAGGGATTACATACAAGGGTTTCCTAAGAGGTCCAAGTCAGGACTCGTTATTGACCAGTAAAAACAGCCAGATTTTGTGTGGGTTTTATTTTTTAAGGGAACAAGACTTCTTTTCTTGGTTCCATATATTTTATTTCAACCATTGTGTCGTTGGGTAACACAATTAACTCTAAAATGCCCCGATAATTTCATTATTAGTACCAAAATCAGCAATGCAGCCCTTCAGCATGATAGACCCTCCGCCATGTTACTGGATGAAAAGTGCCACCTTGCTGCAGGTTTTAGATGTTTCTCTGCTTCAGCACGAATTATTCAAATGAATGGATAATTAATAGGTTTGACAAGCTTTTGGAGAACAATTTAATTTGAATCAGGTGTGTTGGAGCAGAGAAACAACTAAAACCTGCAGGATGGTGGCCCCTCAAAGACTGGAATTGGTCATCCCTGGCATAAACACTAAAGCATGAGATGGTTTTTACAATCACAAGATGTCTTTCTCTCAATGTCCTTTGCCCATGGAGCCCTACTCGGTTTAGGCGAGGCACGTTTATTTGTACAGCACATTTCATGTACAAGACAATTCAAGGTGCTTTACATAGAATATTAGAAGCATTACAGCGGGGTATTACTTTAAAAATAAGGTTTTTTTAAAAGCAAGAAAAAAAAGAAACCTGCAAAGAGGATAGAATAAAATGTATGAAATAAAAATTAGTTGTTTTGATTAAAAGGTGGCGAATAGAAAAGTTTTTAGTGTTCATGGTGCATTACAGTACCAACTTCCATAGAATTATTTTTACTATTCCTTCTGAAGGTGTCTTCAAACTTTAAATTCACCCCAGAAATGGTATCCCTGGGCATTTTTGGTGTTCATGTTTTCCTTCTTCCCCCCTTTATTTAACCACATAGTCCCATTGAGATGAAACATCTCAATTACATGGGGAACGATGCTAGAATAGCAGCCATTATATTCTGAGAAATTTTTTTTTGGTTGTTCAATAGCTTTAGTTATTTTTATACATCTTCATCATGCCAAACTTGCTCATTTGCATACGTTTTTAAAGCTCTAAAGCCATTAACAAGACAGGGTTGCTATTACACTGTTCTGCTGATGGACAAGAGCACAGCCATACATCACAGAAGCCGGTTGGAGAAGCTAGTTAATATGAATGCAAACAGCTTGTCCAGGCTTTATTCTATTTAGCCCCTAGATATGTTGATGTACTGTAAATATGACGTGATTGTGTTGTTGATGTGTTCAGATTTGCCAGAAGACCTTCCAGTACCAGCGCATGTTAAACAGACACGTCAAGTGCCACAACGACACCAAGAGACACCCGTGCACCTTCTGCGGAAAGGGCTTCAATGACACTTTTGACCTCAAGAGACACGTGCGCACACATACAGGTAGGCGTACAGTTTTACACTCACACACGTACAAACACAGAGGCACACAAACACTCATGACATCCTTTCAACTTTTATTCAGGTGTCCGTCCCTACAAGTGCAACCTCTGCGACAAGGCCTTCACCCAGCGCTGCTCCCTGGAGTCCCACATGAAGAAGATCCACGGCGTCACCCTGAAGTACGCCTACAAGGAGCGGCGCAACAAGCTGTACGTCTGCGAGGAGTGCGGCCACACGGCGGGAACTCAGGACGAGCTGCAGATCCACCTCCACTCGCTTCACCCCGACAGTGCCCTGCTGAAGGGGAAGGGTGCGAGGAGGGCAGTGGGAGGGACTGTAGGAGGATCCACGCCAGGTTCACCACAGGAAGCGGACAGTGACGATACCACCGGATCAGCCGGGCAATAGAAAAGAGAACGAGGCTGAGAGACCATGGGAATGAAGAACAGAGATGTTGGTAATAGTGATAAAGAGATGGATGTTGAGCCAGGATATATATAAAGGGGGGGGGGGGGGTCTTGTCTTTACTGTCATCCATGTCCCCCTTTCTGAATTTCTGTGCTTGGATTTGGGCTTCTTGTGCATATAACTATTGTTAATGTGATAATGGACCAAATCAGACTAAATCTGTCTCAGAAAAGCCTCAACATTATGTCCCTGCCTGAAGTGATATTAGTATACTGGGTGATGCTAAATCATCTCAGCATGAACTCTGTAACTATTAACTCTGAGCCTCCTATTATCAGGCACTAATATATCAGCGGTGTTGTACCTTATGATGTAAAGCTACCATGGATGAGATTTTATTGTTAATGGACTGAAACACAGTCTTGACGCTTTCTAGAAGAGCCTCTGACCAAGTTGCCGGGCTACAACGTTCTGTCCACCTGCCCATTTATTCAACTTCCAATCATCCCACTGAAGGAACAATTATCATTTTCTTTTGTATTTGTTTTCGGTATAATAGGCCATAATGTTTTAGCTCATCTGTGTGTTTCTTTATGGGATTTTATTACCTGTGGGCTTACCTGTACAGCAGAAGAGATGCAGTTTTCTATTTATAGAAAAAAACTACTTTATTAATTAAAGGGAGTAATATATTACACAAAACTGGCTAATCTTGGAGTTTTTTTGTTTGTTTTTTATACCCACTTTAAAATGGTTCAGTGTGGCTTGTAAATGGCTGAAGGTGGTGCGGTTCAAGACCAGAGGAAGGAACTCTAAAACCTGTAAAACATTTATTTGATGGCAGCGAGGTTTAAAAGCAACAACTGTCCTGTTTTAAACAAACAAAAAACATAAGCAAAACCCAAATATAAAAGATGTAAAGTCAGAAATATTAGTACAAGTTTGACTCTTTTAGGCCTCATATGTTTAAGTTTATTCATAAGGAATCTGGGAATTTATGACTACCTGGATTGTAAAGTTTTTTTCCTTTTTATGGAATAAATTGAATGTTTATTTATTCTGATGATCAGAACATTTTTTTT
This sequence comes from Atherinosoma microstoma, assembly GCA_037177055.1. NCBI lineage: Eukaryota > Metazoa > Chordata > Actinopteri > Atheriniformes > Atherinidae > Atherinosoma > Atherinosoma microstoma. The sequence continues at coordinate 3,946,356 of JBBBVU010000005.1, forward strand.
GAGGCATCTTGTAGAAACTTACTGAGCCTGGACAAAATGATTTGGCACAAACCCCCTTATTAAACCCCACCATTTAGTTGTTTTCCTGCAGTTTTTGCATGTAATAAATAAACAAACTTCACTCATGGTTGATCCGCTGTGAGGTGAATGTAGGGACAACTTTAATATATTGAGCATTTTCTTTAATAGATTTCTGCTAGAATGATAACTTGTTTATTAACCATTCAATTTAGACAAAAGACTTTAGAGGAAAAGGACCAAATCTCCATAGAATATCCATAGGGCATGAAGTGCTATTAAAATAAAGGAGATCCTTCCAACCATGACTTTTACCTAAGTTGTTGCCTACAAATGCAACTCCTGCTCTTTCTGAAGTACTCAACCATCTGCCCAAACTGTACCGTGTAATACTTTATGGAGTCTATACTCAGACTTTTAAGTCATTACACACTGCAGCCTGGTAGCCTCCCAGTGGATGCTTGACTCTTTCTGCAGCATGAGTAATGAACATTTCAACATCACGTCTACCCTTTAGCTCCAATGCAGAGCAGGATTATCTTGGCCACATTTAATCTGATTGTTTAAAAACATAATTACATATTCAAAAAAGTGCATAGAAGATTTTGACTAACTCAGATGATACACACCCCTGTTTACTGTGTAACTAAATGGCTGAGTATTAACAATAAGTCAAAGCAATTCTAAGGCTCAGACTAAAAATCTGCTCAATGTTTTCCTCTAAACTTTGAATATCTTTAAATATGACTTCTAAACTAGACATCTAAAGACAAATAAACGCAATATAAAGTTAATCTCATCAGATATCTTGATGGGTAAAGCATCCAAAGTCCTCTGGTTGGAGCATGATGAGTCGATCTGGGAGAGACCTTCCATTATGGAGTCACTGAGAAGCAAACCAGGATAAAAGTTAGATGGACTAACTCAATTCAGGAGGTAGAGTGTGCATCCTTCGACTGTTTAGGTCTCCAACTACCTGTTGAAAGGTCCCTTGGCATTATGTTTAAGCCAAAATTGACCCCAAAATGTTCTGTTTTGGGTAAGTTTCTGCTAAATTAATTACAGATAAGATAATATAAAGGAAAATAACAGGGTATCTAAAGCATATCTAAAACTTACAAGTTTAGATAAGAGACTCATAATTACTCTGTTTGTTTCTGTGTGTCTGTACACCCTGAAGAAGGTATAAGCCGATACGCGTTGCTGTTATTTTTAATGATCCGAGCCCACTGAATTGAAGGCCTTTACATCTGGAACCTCTTTGAATCCCTGGACCTGGATTTTTAATGCCAATCCTTTTGGATTTCAATCATCCTTTCCTGATAAAGAATAGCTTCTTTATGACTCTACAAGTCTGAGGAAGTCTAGAGCCACGAAACACCCAAAGATCCCTCATTTTGGTGTTTTGAATGATAATGGACGGTACTCTGTTGACCCACTGGTCCAGAATCTCTCGTATATTTTCACCTGTATTGAGTTCTAGTGACTGTGAAGACCAAATACAATCTGCATGATTTTCCAACTCACCAGAGCAATTAGTGACTCCTCTTGGCCTGTGGATGGTGGCAAATGTAGTCACATCTTCTTAGTGTTTGATAGGTTTGGACTTTTCTTAGTTTCTTGTTAAAATAATCATCTATTTATTTCACTTTCAGTTCTGGCTTCAGAAACCGTTTCTTTTCACGTCACCTCTTTGTTTTGCTGCTTTTATTCCCTCATTATGTTGCCTTACCCAAAGCTTGCAGCTATGTGTGTGTATGTGTGTGTGTGTGTTTAAGAAAGGCAGAAGCTGCGACTGGGTGGGTGAGGTTGGATTCCTGATCTCTGTCGGGTCTTGTTGGAGGATTCCTACACTCACATCAGCCTGAGGACACGCAGAAAAAGAATCAGATAACGGTCATTAAAGTTAACAGACACTCACTGTATCAAAGAAAATGAAGTCATTGTTGTTGTTTTTTCTAACAAACTTCCACAAGAATTTTTAAATAATAAAGGCTGGTAGAAAAAAATGTAATATAAATTTAAATTTTCTTAAATTAATTTTTTCTACATGTCGTCAGGCTATTTCAAGTTATCTTTGTTTCATTAGGTTTACAGATGTTCATGCTCCTGCCAATGAAGAGTCTTAATGATTTTGGTAACACTGACTTTGACTCTAGCACCACCATGAGGCTGAAATTGTAGTTTGGTTCAATGTTCCAATAACTCATGTTTGGATTTCTTATATGTTACACATAATTTTGTGCTTTGCTCTCATCATCATCAACCTATAATTTACTTGGTTATAAGCATGACACGGTTTGTAATTACAAATAAAAACAATTACTTTGCCCTCATACGACCTGTGTTCAGAGTCAAGCTTGTTTACTTTGGCTCGAATTCATCAGGTTTGTCATTATAATGATTGGCTGTAATTGTGATTGTTGCACAGATTAGAAAAATGTTTTCTGGATGCCAACTTAATTTCTATATCATTATCACAGAACATGCAATACTTTGCAGATTTGTAGGAAAATTATCAACCATAAAAATTGTGGAGAAAAAAAAAGCACAAATGATCTATTTGTTTCAGTTTCTGCTTATTTGTGCAGATAAAGTCCACATAGTTACTTCAGGGTTTATAATGCATCTCCTAAATTTTATATTTGTACCCTTAATGACAGGCCTACATTTTTACCATCACAGGGCAAAAGGTCAGGAGTGAGTCAAATTGATAAACATCATTATGGGCTTTGAATGACTTAAACAATCAAATGTTTTCAAACAGAGCTTTTTACAGTGCTTAGACAATAATATGATAAAAAGAAGACAAAATCAGACAGAAAACAATTATGTAATAGAAAAACTAGATGACAAGATTAAAGATGTAATGAAATATTAAAATGAAACAAGACAAGATAAAAACAAACACATTGCAATGAGAGTAACTGAGTGGAAAGATGAAAAGATAAGCTTGAAATTATTCTATTTTGCAATCTATTCTTTGTAAAAGTGCATAAAAACTGATAGCAGCTTTTCCTTGATTAGTCAAGACTCTGTGGACGTAAAGCAAAGTTTAACCTGATGATCATAGAATTGGGGATGAGAGGATCTGAAACATATGTTGGTCCCAAATAGTTTAACACTATAGCCCAACAGCAGTATATTGCTGAACAAGGAGCCAGTGTAAGATATCAGAATTTGGAGAGTTATGATCTACTTTAGTCTCAGTCAGGAATTGAGCACCAGCGTTTTGAATCGTCTGCAGCTCTCTGATTGTTTTTTTTGCACAAGATTTTTTAATACGATAATCCCATCTCCACATGAAAATTGATCTTTTGGTTCTTGTAATATTCTTTAAGGTAATAGTATGGAAGATTCTCTCTATTTTCCACATTGGTATAAAAAAAATCCCATTTGCTTTGAGAGGGTCACGGGGTCGGTAACTCCTGTCCTCAAATTTGAGATGTTTCTCTGCTTTAACACACCTGATTCTAATTAATGGATCATCAAGAGACTTTGTGCAGAACTTGGAATGCTGTTAGGGAGAAGCATTTCACTTGAATCAGGTGTGTTGGAGCAGGGAAACATCTAAAACATGCAGGAAGGTAGCCCTGAGGAGTGGAATTGGAAATCCCTGACTTAGTCATTTCCCATATTTGCTTGAACTTAAAAAGTTGGTTAACTGTCAAACTTTTATAGCCTACAGTTAAAATTGCTACTAGTAAATAACTAAACTAAACATCCCAGTAAAATACTATTTTGTTGGTACAATATGTAACACCTTTATTGCATCCCATTTCATAGATTTTTATTTCATTATACATCTTGTTGTCTTTATTTTGTTATTGTTTTGTGGAAAGGGGTGAAACACATGGCTCCTCCTGTATTAGTGGGTTGGTGAAACAGAAAAATGAATGAAAATATTTCCATTTTGCATATGGCTGCTGCTAATGTACTAAATGAATATTTATATTTTATAAGAAATATTTAGAAAAAAAAGATAACATCCCAACAAGACCTCTTTAATGTTGTCATTATTTGACTGGTTCGTAAAACTATTGCTTTCTCAGGCTCTATTTTATTTCTAGATTTTTCTGCTACACGTTGTCCTGCTATAGCTACGTTCGCCGCTAGATGTCGCTGTTCCTTTTACGGCTCCGTGCCCCGCGTTCTACTGTGGGTCATGTGACCGATGTCAACAAGGAAGTGCTCCTTGTCTTAGTTTGAATACAAGGCGCCAGCAGGTAGTGTAGATTCACAACTAAAAGGTGACAATCATTATCAGACTGAGAAACCACTTTCTTTACTGCTTTATCTACTAAAACTCTGCTTTTATATATTTTTTTACTTCTAAGCTTCGTGGTTAATTTGTGAAACTTTAACACGGACAGTTCTGCTAATTTTAGCTTTTGTTGCTAAGCGTCGCACCAAGTTGGCTTTTTGAGTCTTTCTTTCATCTTTAGATGATGCGATAAGTGTCATTTCGCTAGTTTACAGCGTTATGTGTCTTCTATCAGAGCCACAGGGATGCCCACGTCAGAGCCGGTTCGGTTGGGTCGGAAACGCGCCCTGCCATCCTGCCCAAACCCACTCTTCCTCAAGTGGCTGACTGAGCTCCGGGACGAGGCGAAGGACAAGGGACAGAAAATCCAGTACACCTACCAGAAGGTAAACACCAAAAGACGGTGTTGTGGATAGATTTGTGTCACTGTAAGAGTAGATCTGTCATCAGTAACTATGAGATCACTCTCAGGGAAGTCAAATCAAACGTGTTTGGTAAGAAAGTATTTGTAATTAATCAAAATATTTAAAATCTTCTACGATCCACGACACGTACTGACATCTGGTTTTAGCTTTTCCCCCTTTTTGTTAATTTACAGTTACCTTGCAACTGTAGTTATTTGATAAGATCACTATATTCTATTCATTAAATGTTATTAGCTTTGAGAATATTACTTTCAATTATAGATCACATGTTTATGGCTGATATGTTTTTCTTTCTTTTTTAAATCTAAAGTGTTTTTAACTCTGCAAATTGAAGAAACCAGATGCAGATGTTGACTTTTCCCATTTGGTGTGAACAATTTGGATTTGTATGGTGCTTCAACCCCACTAATGACTTTTCACCACATTGTTATTAAATGGGAGCCGATACCAAAAGTAAAAGCTGACCAGATAAGAGGTTAAACATGTTTGATAATGCCTATAATTTTAGAAATGGTTGCAATGCATAGTTCAAATCTTCACCTGAATTCTTTAAAGCAAATGTAAGAAAAATAAAAAGTAAATGCAGTGAAATAAGTTTTTAGGTACAAAATGTCAAGAGGAAAATGTGTGCAAGAAATCAGCAGAAAAACAGATTAAATAAGATAATTAGTGTTGCTTTATTTTCCCAGGCAATTAGCTCCTTGAATAAATATCCACTACCACTGCAAAACGCCAAGGAGGCCAAAATTCTCCAAAACTTTGGAGACGGCATTTGTAAAATACTGGATGAAAAACTGCAACGATACTACAGAGAGAACGGTGAGAAACAGACTGAAAATAGATGTTTGTTTGACTAGAATTTATTTATACTGCAAAACACCTGATAAAATGAAATGAGAGAAATTACATAGAGTAAAAATTAAGTTGTTAAATGTTTAATTAAATACTACCTGAAATTTGTAAAAACCCTCCTTTGCAAAATAAATTGCAAGAACATTGAAAATAACCAGATTACAGGTAGTAATCTCTCCTCATGTTAACCTCTTCTTTACCTCTGTATCAGGTGCCAACGCTCCCATTCACTGCCTCCCGAAAGGAGCGCCCCCTCCTGGCAGAACAGACAACAGCAACAACCTGGCTCCCTCCAGAAAGGTTAAAAAGGCAAACTTAGGAGTTTGACTTGCACTGTAAAGACACATTTTACAGCTTTCTTAATGTACAAATGGAGTGATTCTGTGGAAATGTATAAACTGTATTGATCTGACTGTTAAGAGACACTGACACATGGTATTATTTTTACTGAGGTAGTGAATATTCTTACTATGATAATGAGGCAGGTGGGGACATTTTCTCTCGGTTTTATTAACAGTATTATTTTTATTCATTTAGCTAATGACAATGGCAAAATAGATCAATAAATTAGTTTTTTTGTATCATAATATGACTGTCAGCAGAGTGTTTATAAAAGGTGGCTATGTCAGGAAAGTAGAAATTATTTATTGATTGTTAAAAGCCCAAATGTGAGCTGTTATATTCTTGTGTGATTCCTGTTCCCTTGTAGAGGAATGCTGCTGGAGATGATGGGAAGGACAGAGGAGGAGGAGGAGGGAGGAAGAAGAAGAGGGAGTATGTGCCCCAAAAGAGGTCTGGGGGATATGCTGTATTGCTTACTCTTTACAGACAATCCCAGGTACACTCTTCTTCAGTGGAGTGAGCTGAAATGCTTCAATGTATTGTGGTCTGATCAAAACCAGTGTGCGAGTTTCCATCGTCTTCTCTTTCTCCACAGATCCCAGGTAGCAAAGGCTACATGTTTAAGCTGGAACTTCAAGCAGAGGCTCAACTTCTCTGTGACAAATCTTTCACCGTGGTCAGTGATTACACACAAACTGCTGCAATTGATGCTTCTGTCTGCATGTCTTCTTGAACTAACTGTGTTATTTTTGTTTTGTCTATTGCCAGCCTGATCTTGGCAGTAAGTACACTGCCTGGTCCTCAGTCAGCACTCTGATCCAGAAGAACTTGGTGGTAAAGACTCACAGTCCTGCAAGGTGATCAAAATCGGTCTATTGTGTGATTTCTGTTGATCTCTAAACATCTACATGTATTAACTTTTCGGAGCGGCTGCCTTTCATTGTTGATGGAACGTTATAATCTCTACCGGCATTTCTTTTCGTCCTGCATTATTATTATTTTCTTTGTCATTGATGCACCAAAACTGTAAAAAGTAACAGATGAAATGACAAGATTTTCTGCTGCAGTTAACTAACACAGATAGTCCTCAGACCCCCCCCAACAACGGCTAATTTGGCATCCATCTTGCATCCTGGGGTGCAAACTCTATGCAGTGTCCTAGATGCAAAAGTTGTGAGGTGCGGTTTCTCAGCCTCCGGACAATGCTAGGCAACAACCGTTCCTGAAATGTACATAATAAATGTAAACGTGCCATCAGAACGAGTCAGAAACGCACATTTTTAAGGTCAGAAAGTCCAGTTCCTACATTAAAATGGGTTTTGTAGCTTTTTCCTTTTAAAAAACCCACCACAAGGTGGCAGAGTTTCACTTGGCAAACATGTTTCTTTCCTCTTTAAAGTCAGTCTCCTTTTATTTTTAACCTAAAAAATCTGTATGCAAAAAAATGAATAAATAAAATTGCTGACTAATAGCTAGAAATGACAAGTAAATGCTAAATGGATCTTAGTTCTGATACTAGGCACAGCTACTTGTGTAGTTTACACTTTGCTATTAGCTAAACTTTGAGCACAAATCTTTTTTCATTTGCAGACAACCACCTCCAGGATGGTGATTATCAGTTGTAGCGGACCAAAGAACTTTCCATGCTTTTAAGTCACCATGTGACATTATACTATAGTACACATTAGTAGATCCCATCCAGGTTTGATTCTAGTCTGGACATGAGAAACCCGGTTATATTTGGTCAATGAAATATGCAACTTTTGGATCACGCATGTACAACTGAGTCTAATTACTAATGATCTCAAGCACTCTGGGTGATCTTTACCTGCAGGGAATGGTGAGGTCTATGCATTAGGGCTGAGCCATACTGCTAATTTTGGTATCGATCCGATACCAAGTAAATCCAGGGCAAGTATCGGCGATACTTTTATCAATACCAATACTTTTTTGCTTGAAATTTCGCAATCATTTAATGATTTTTCCTTTTATTTTTGATCATAATTATGATAATAATAAAACACAGTATAAAAAGTTATTTA
>JBBBVU010000005.1:3964197-3982158 GCA_037177055.1 Atherinosoma microstoma
AATGGCTACCTACGTTGTTAGCTAACCAACTAGCCTCGACAATTTAAAGAAACTACTTTAATAGGTAACGCAACACATGTGAATTAGATATGTAATGTGCACAAACCTTTTATTATTGATCTTCTTTGCCACAAGGATGAGCATCAGCTTCACCCGGTGCTCTCGGTGTAAGGAGCTTTGCGCGGTCTGTGAATTCGAGGTGAGGAGCACGTCTGTCGACGTCATCACGTTCGAAGCGCAAACAACCCAGGTGCTGGTTCAACTGATGTATGTCGGGTTGAGGAATTTTGACCCAGCGCATGAGTTGCTCAAAAATAACCCAAATGCCATACAAATAACCCAAATGCCATATAAATAACCCATAATGGGTTAAACATTTCATAACCCAGCGTTTGGGTAGATAAAATAACCCAGCACTTTTTAGGGTGTACAATCATCTCAATTGTGTTCAGTGGAAGTTATTCACTTGCATAAACTGTTGTTTGCCTGATGTTTATGGAGAGGTGGATTTCAATATAACAAGTTTCCTAAAGAGTTCTGCTTCATGTCAAGTTTTCTCAGAAGTGTTTAAGGGAACTGAAACTTGCAGATTCAACCACACTTTAGTGAAAGCTTTATGTAGAAAGCCACCAAATGATCACAGAATTGAACATGCACAATTAAAGGTATGTAAAACAATACTTTCTTTTATTTTTCTCCTGTTTATACTGGTGGACACTTCCCTTATGATGCTCAGATCGCCTTCGCTATAAAATAGACGTCATTTAGGGCATATTACTCAGTGAAAGCCATGGAGCGTTAACTACATAGATGTGTGAATGTAGAGTACTTTTATGAGCCTGCTTTGTTTGTAAGAGCTGAGCCATGTCACTTCTGTGCAAGAATTCATCTAACAAGGTTGTAGACAAAATTTCTTCTTTTCACATTATTTTTCTGTGTAAGATGAGTTGGTTCAAAGTTAATTTAATTAGTGTGAAACAGAAAAGTTTTTCTTCACTTTTTTTGCTCATCTCCATGGGGCTCCTCTTCAGACAGAGAAGAATATATCCTGTTTAAATGACAAATGTGCATTCAGGAAATAATTTAAAAATACAAAGAACACCCTGTTTCTAGCAAATAAGTTGTCATGTAATTGAGATAACCATAAATATGTAATGTTAAATAAACTATCTATGCTACATAAACAATTTCATATTGTCTCCAATATTGGTATAGTATACTGTCTGTTTATTGAAAGTAGGTGTAATTTCAGGGGATACATCTGAAGAGTTTGGAAAGAGAAACAGACTTATTGACCTGGCTTCACCATGGATTTTTCTCAAAATCTGCCCACTTTTCAGGAATTTTAGAAATTACTTTTCTGGAACAGTTATAATTCTTTGCTTGTCAGTAATGTTCAAAAGTTCTGGAGATGTGTAATTTCTCTGTATGTTATGGGCTATTTTAAGATTAGTTTGTTTGGTGATGAGGACTAGAATCACATGTTATTTGATCCAAGTCAGAAATCTGAACTGGTCAGAGTTGTTCTGAACAGGAAAAAACATGTGTCAGAGTCACTGAGAAGATACAACATCCTTTGAATACAGGGATACTGGGGTACATTTTCAGCCTGCCTATCCATGAGGATATTCAAAGTTTATTACATAGTTGGTCAAGAGATAAGTCATCTCTAATTTCTTTACAACTGGACTATAATTGCTTGAATTACTGTGTATCAGTTTAAAAAATAGGTCTGAAGAGTTATCAAGGGAGGGATATTCAAGCTATGACCCAACAACTTTTTTGCTCACAGTTTATAGTAGAGAAAAAAAACTTAAGTGGTTCTGACATATAAATACATTGAGATCATAACTTCCCAGAGTGTGAGAACACCAGCTTACGTAGCATTTGCAAACAGTCTCTCCACCCACAGGAAGAAAAAAGCAGAAGTGAAGGCATAAAATGTTCTTTGTCTTAACTGGCAAAAAAGCTAGTCTAATTCATACATTTGATCATTCTGAGCTAAAATGTGCAGTCGCATCATTTTCAGATTTTCAGCACAGATTTAAATTGAAATAAAAAGAAGGATCCTGCATTTGTTGGGACTGCTCACACAAAAAGCGTCTCATCTCCATGGTGTGTTCAAAGCATCTCCCTTGACCAGCAGATGTCAGTGTTAATCCAGAGCAGAATAAAACCTGAGGGTTGTTTTACATCTTTGCACTATGCAAAGACACAAGAGCAAACCACCATCTCTACGTGTTTGTATTGATCTTGGGTACTGATATGAGAGAACAGAGTTTCTTCTCGTGTGAACGCCCTACTTACCCTCAAGTTTGGGCACTTCTGCTTTGCTTGCTCTTTCTGTTCTTGAGATATTAACATGCTGACACCCATGTGTCAGCAGATTGGGATGTTCTTGATAACACGGCAGTGAAGCAGCCAAACAGAAGTTGTAAGACAGTTATTAGTTCCACTACATATGAGAAATACATTAACTTTTAGTTAAAAAACACTAAATTACATTTCTATTTTTCTAAAAAGTCATGTTCTGAGTATTCATTTATTTCTTTGCCTCCCCTCTGTTACAGAATGAAAGCTTGGTAGTGATGATAGTAAAATTATGTCTTTCAGATCATAGAGGTACTCAACCCCAAACCACATACACGATTCCACACACATGCACACACATTTGACTTTCGGTAATAACAATAATTGTTATCTCTAAACCTAAAGTTAATCTTGTACTTCTAAGGGAATGTCTAGATGCAAGGCATACCGAAGGAGGAGCAATAAATATTTTCTCGTTGCTCCTGATGTGCTTTTATATATCTGTAACAGCCATCAAATTAGCCTCTTAAATTCTTGGGAAAAAAAACACAAAAAAAACTAGCTTCCATAGCACAAGACATCTGATACCAAGAGGAGATTATAATTTGCAGGTGACTGGCTTTCACATAATCTGCTGTTTTTACTCCAGCACATCCTCAAGTAGCAGGCTGATTCTGTAATTCATACTGGGATAAATTAAAACTGGGATGTGTTTGTGCAGGTAAATGTTTGGTAACATGTCGACCAAATAATACTGTAGCATAAATTAGGGTTTCAGGTAAAAATTCACACTATATTTATTTAAAAAAGAACACAATATGGCTGGTCTGAATGTATTTCATAACAATATAAATCTTAATGACAGCATTGGTTTTTACGTTACATTTTGTCACTTTGCATTCGTTATGAGGAATTAAACACCAAATCTTTTTTTATAAAGCCTGGAAATGTGCAGAGTAAGCGTGAATTAACATGTTAGTGGTTAAGAAGTATTAGAAAAGGATGTGTTCTTTTGATAGTATCCGTTATTCCACCATTGTAGAACCACAAATGAGAACAATCTGGGTATACCTTGTGCAAAATTAGCAATACTAGGTGGTGCTCCTGAGACTGGATCCATTCATTAGGGAATAAAAACTATTACCACAGTTACGATGAAACAACTGACTCAGAAAACGCATACATTTAGGAATTTGTATCAAGAGTAGTGTTCTTATTGATTAATGTGATCATCTGAAGTTGGTGGAAAGTGGTGTCATTATCAGTACTTTGAAATGATTGAATACCCCGTCAAAAGTTAAGACAAGCAGAAAAGCAAGGAATAGAACAATTCTGCAAGGCTATAAAGACAGAGACGATATGGGAGGACTTGACTTAAAAAGTTAGACACAAGGTTAAGAAACACTGGGCAAGAGACATGGGAGCAAACATATCTCATGAGGATTGGGAATCTTGTCTGAAGAACATCAATAATATGTACAAAGAAATGGGTTATAGGTTCATTTAACTGACAGTAATACATAGGTGGCATCGGACACCAGAACAACTTTGTAAATGGAACTTGATACCTGTAAACTCTTGTTGGAGATGCGGAGGAAGTGGTGCCTCCATACTACATATACTCTGGACATGACTGGTAGAATAACATTCATCAGGTCATGTTTGAGGTTCTGGACAGGAAGTTTCGAATCTCTGCAAAACTGTCCGTCTTGGGATCGACCATGGAGCTTCAGGACAAGGACTTTTCATGTTTTGAGAAAAGGTGGATTATCTTGGCTCTCACAACAGCTAAACGGATATTATTGAGACACTGGAGGAAAAAGCATACACCCCCTCATGAAAAATGGACCACAACAATGGCACAGCTAGCCGCTTAAGAGAGAATGACATAATCTCTACTAGATAAACTGGACCAATATATGTCCACATGGAGTCCCTTCACAACCTGGCTGACTGTGAACTAACTGTTGACTTGTGGGAATTATGTCAGTGATTTGTAATTGATCTGTAATTGCATTTTGAACAGTGGCAGTGTGGTTATATGTATTTGTGTTTGTTTTGTATGGTTGTTTTGTTTGTTTTGCTCATCTATTTCTCTTGTCTGTTATTAATGTCATTGAAAAAATGATAAACTGTTAAATATTTAAAAAAAAAAGTTAGACACATTTATGAAAAGAAAAAGAGATGAAAGAATATATATCACAAAGATTTCATCAAAAGGCCTGAACAATGTTTTACCGTTTATCTTTGTTTCATATCACACTTTTCTAATCATTTACATTATGATTTAAAAGAAAGACTGAGTCAATATATACTTTGTCATAGTTGTTTAAACTGAAACTTGACTCAAGTCAAATAGCAAGTTCTTCTGAAACCACTGGTATGCAAATGCTTCCAAACGTAACAATGTAATCTTTTGTGGTGTCTTGAGCAATGATTCATATGTCACTGCAGTAAACTTCAGTTCAGCGGCACCAGCTGAAGACATTTTCTTATTATCCTTTACCAAGTTAAGTTAATATATGTCTTAAATGGTTCAAACTAAGAAGGTAGAGCACTTTTTTTTCCTCAGCGTATTTGATACAGTCACTCATTAGATAAATGTAACTGAAACATCTCTGTGGTTTATCTTGAGTAGTTTGATGCCAATATAACAAAACACCTAAAATAGCTTTTAGATTAATTTTACTGAAAAAAGAACAAGAACCAAGACAAACACAATTAAGAGACTAAATGATTAACATTTTTGTATTTCTTTATATCGGATTACTGCACATCAAACCCTATTAGCTCTGTAAGTTTCTTAAAAAAAGCTTTTAGGTATAGCAAATTTGATCTTTAACGGCTTGATGTGCATGTCAAATAAGTTTGTCACTAAGCTGTGCGTAGTTTTCTGTCAGGGTTCCTCTTGAGGTTTGAGACTTCCTATTGTTGTTTTTACACCAGGGCTAGTGTTATGTCCTGTGCCACAGTAACATGACATTAGAGGGACCTCGTCAGAGCTGCCAGTAACAAGTTAAACAAAGGAGCCAGGTAGGTGATCTTTTCCCCCCGTTTTTTATTAACAGTGTCCACATAGTTTCAGTGAGATTATGCAAAAGAGGTCTAGAGAGAAGTTACACATTTAAAATTTGCATTAAGGCACATTTATTAAAATAAGGGTTAGCATATCTTTTGTTTTGCTCTTGCCCATCAATGGGACAACAACCACAAAATTAACCATCAGTACAGTCAAAATTACAAAGAAAGAAATAGAGAAACAGAAAGTGAGTTTCTAATTTGGCAGGATGCATCGTATAATCAGATCAAACGTATTAATTACACAAGTGGCCTTGAAAATAATTATCTAGAGGATGTGTAAAAGATAAAAGATGAAAACTATAAAAGACTCACAGTGGCAATACATAACCTGCAAACAAGTAATCAGTTCTTTCAGCTACATCCAAATGGGAAGAATGTCGTTCTTAGTTTTAGCAAGAAAAGCTTTTTTGTCAATTTGCGTAGTTTGATAGTTATTGATGGGTTTCAGCTGTTACACGGTAGAATTTTAGTAAAGTATGTGCAACAAGGGGAAGATTTTGGCACACATTGTGGGACTGGAGCTGCGTATAAGCTTCAAAACATACACAGGTAGGCTAGGATCAGTGGAAGGACCAATGGTCTAAATATTTTGATGACAGCTTATTATAATTGTGAAAGTTCAGGTGGCACAGATGATGGCTCAGTTCCATTAAGTATTTAAGCTATATTAATGAGACTGTGTGCTCAAATACAGCCACCCTTTAAAGACGCACTCTAACTTTGACCTTAAAACTGTGTTCCTGACTCGTTTGATGGCACAGTGACATTTATTATCTACATACCTGGAGCCATCGCTGCCCTGCAGCATCCCGAGGCTGAGAAACCGCAAAGAAAGTGAAAGGCACAGAGTAAGAGATAAGACAAGAGTCAACATTAGACTGACTTTTACTGGTTAGAGAGAGCTCAGAGTACAGGATGCAAGATGGGTGCCAAATTAGTCGTCGTTAGGGGAGAAAATCTGCCAAAGTTCCATAGTGCGTCATTAATACAACTATTGCTTTATTTCTGTCAAATCAAAATATCACGACGAAGGTGTGTACAACAGAAATATTCATTGATAACAATAAATGGACCCGTTTGATGCCAAACATTAACCGACATGTCTGTATCGTGTACATCTGGATAAGAAACATTGACTGAATCCTAAAATAACACATCACAGTAGCGCTACTTTAAAACATCAGTGGCTGGGATGTTAGCTGTTATTCCAGTACACTGTGAGTTGTTAAACAGCTTCTCTAAGCAAAACAACTAAATAGGTCATTTGTTTATAGATAAGACTCATAATGCTTCCTCTAACAAGGAGCCACCATTTCCATTGACGGGACCAAAATTTGACTCATAGGAGTGCTTCCACATCAAAGAAAATACCACTCTGAAGTCTTTTTAAAGAGGTCAGACATGACTACATGATGCAACCACATCCAAAGCTTCAACTCTGTAACTTCAGCCATGGTTTGCACATTCAACATGAACAAGGGTTTTTCTCCTTCTTTTGAGTTAAATTCAGTCAATGATACAAAAACATAATCATAAAACCACTTTTGTCTTCCTGTTTGGGTTTAGAATGTAAAATGGCTCACTTAGGGTATAAAAACATAACAGTTTATTTATACAACACCTATGGCCCCTTAATAGATGCCATTTTTATGGTTGCTATATGTGAACACAACAACATGTTACGACAAAACATTGCCACTTCTCGGTTGAGTTTAGGCACTAAAATCCGTTGTGTAGCATTGAAAGTTAAAACTACTTGGTAAGCATTAAAAATCAACATGCTTAGAATTAAAACACTATGTCTGCGACAACATTGGCTCTTTAATGGATGTCATTTTAAAACTAGTGGCTCTCATGGTCACTAAAGGTTGCATATTCTGTGCAATTGTGTGACTCCATCCTTCAAATCCTCTGAACTAATTGTGTGCCTCTTAAATACGAACTAGCAGTCATTTTATGGCCATTTCAGGAAATGCTTTGATCCTATGTCCCTCTACGGAGTTAATTCCATTTTTAGTAGCACAAAATTGAATCAATCAATCATGGATGACTAGATTATGTTATGGTGACTATTTCAAGGTTCCTTTTAGAACAAACTTGCATACAGCATTTGTTAGCATCTCTAAAAACAACACATAGGTTCTTTTCCATCTCATTAAAGTGGACCATTTACAATGTTTTGGCCATAAGCTTACCTCCCAAATGTTTATTAACCATAAGTTATAAGATAGATTAAGTAAAGCATTTATCACAACTGACAAACAAATTAAGAATTTTTATTTTCAGGCAAATAGTTTCAAACTAGGATGGAAAATTGACAAACAGATGCCTAATGTAAGTGCAAAAAACCCACACCCATGTGATTAACACCTCTGCTGCATTTCTTGTTCAGTCTATTTACAAGTTTTACTAATTCTGAAATGTGCAAATGTATTCTAGTTATAAACAAACAAAAAAAACCCAACAAATCTTGCATCATTCTTTTAGGATTTTATATGCAAACAACTTGTTTATTGCAGTGCACTAAGTTATTAGAATGAAATTACCTAAAATATGGATCTCACCAGCTTTATGTGTCATTTAAGGTGAAAATATTAAATAGGGTCTGAAGTGAAAATTTACTTTAAAAGTCCCCAGCTTGGAAATCGAAAACTGCTATTTCTCTGCAATGGAATTGTAACACTGGATTAATATATGGTCTAATCTCTGTTACAGATCTCAGCAGCTACTTTCAAACCAGCCTTTGCTTACACGATGATTTCCAACCAGAGCACGAGTAACACCACTGACCGACCAGACTTCACAGCCAACATGACTTTTATGAATTATTTTACCATTTCTCTACATGGAATAGTCTCAACTATTGGCATCTTGGAGAACCTTCTAATCATTGGAGTAGTGGGGTTCCATGTTCGGCGCTCTATCATCAGCATCTGGATCCTGAACCTTGCAGCCTCTGACCTGCTGGCCACGGCTTCCCTGCCCTTCTTCACCCTCTACATGGCCAGTGGTAACACCTGGACATTGGGCCCATCCTTCTGCCGCGTCCATTCCTCCATTTTTTTTCTCAACATGTTTGTGAGTGCCTTCCTGTTGGCGGCCATTTCTTTGGACCGCTGCCTGGTGACGCTGAGACCTGTCTGGGCCCAGAACCACAGAAGCATCAAACTAGTGGGGAAGATATGTGGAGGGATTTGGGCCTTGGCTGTAATCTGCACTATCCCCTTTTACTTGTTCCGTGACACCATTCCCCTAAAAACAGGCCAGATTCTCTGTTACTATAAATATGATAAATATCTCCCAAGTGGGCAATACAATAAAACAACTTTGCTCAAAAAGCGGAAAGAGGGTTTGGCTTTTATGAAGCTCTTTCTCGCCTTCTTGGTTCCTCTCCTGATAATCATCCTCAGCTATGCAGCTGTGAATTCCGGCTTGGCACGAAGAGGCTGCCGGCGGCCTTTCCGGTTTGTTCGGCTCGTGATAGCTGTGGTTGTGAGCTTTTTTCTCTGCTGGGCTCCATACCACATCTTCATCATCATTGAGGTAATGAGCCCCAAAGGACATCCTGCGAATAATTTTGCAGCCAAGTCTCTTCCCATTTCAGCAACTATTGGCTTCTTTAACAGCATCCTCAACCCCATCCTGTATGTGTTCAGCTGCCCTGACTTGTGCCATAAGATCAGGCATTCGCTCGGGGAAGTGATGGAGAGTGTACTGGCTGAAGATCTGGCAGAGTTAGCCAGGCGCCGCAGCACCATGCGCAGCTCCATCAGCACCTCTGAGTTTGCAATGAAGCCGAAGAGATCCATTCCAACTTCCAACTCTCTGAATACAGAGGAGCAGACTGAAAGTCTGTCTCAGTAATGAGAATACAACTGAAACAACCCATGCATTTCCTTAACGATAGCAAGAGGGTCTTTACTGGAAACAGCTGATATGTGAAGAAAACTCATTTGATTTGTCTTCTGTCATTATGCTTAATCATGTGTGTGATAATGTAGCAAGTAACTCCATTTCCCTGATATGCTCCACTTAGAATTTGAAGTTGATGTTTTTTCTAGGTCCTGTTCTCGTCCCCACTTCCGTTTTCTTTAAATTAGTGTTAATGAGTTTATTTTAAACTGGGAAGGCAGTGGCTCAGGTGGTAGAGCAGGTCGTCCAATAACCAGAAGGTTGGCAGTTCTGCTCCCCCCTGTCAACTGTCATTGTGTCCTTGGGCAAGACACTTCCCCCTCCTTGCCTCCAGTGTCAGCACCACTGGTATATGAATGTGTACAAATGTTCAGTGGTGGTCAGAGAGGCCGTTGGCGCAAATTGGCAGACACATTTCTGTCAGTCTGCCCCAGGACAGCTGTGGCTACACACATAGCTTACCACCACCAAGTGTGAATGAATAATTGAATTCACTGTAAAGCATCTTTGGGTGTCCTGAAAAGCGCTATATAAATCTAATCCATTATTATTATTCAAACTACTTTACATGTGTTTCAGAGTCATTCCTTTTCCTTTACATTTGAGATATTTCTTTGTTTGTTTGTGCTGGCCAAACTGTGATGAAGATAACTGAAAAAGAAGCTTTGTTTTAAGAAGATGGGTTCTTCAAATGTGCTGACTCTTCAGCAGTGTCGTTGATAAACACATCTTTCTGCATGAATTGTTTTATTTTTAACCGAGCAGATATAGGAGCCTATGCTATATTGTATATAATAGACATTTTTACTGTGGTTGTGCTAAAGAACGAACAGCATTATGTGTGGAACGTACAGTCTTCTCTGTTTTTCACTTGGTAAAATGAGCTGTAGATTTCAGATGAATGATGTGTCTCACGCTAGATATTATCAGTAGATGCAAGTGCTGACACGAGCAACATTTTTGCACATACAAAGTGCTCTTGTGTAAATGAATGTACTCACGCTTTGAAATATAGGTCTCAAAATCTGCATTGTGCATTAGTTTTATTTTCCATTCAAGTGCTGTCTTTTAATAATAGAAAAGAAAACGTTTCTAAACATCAATAAAGAGAGAAAAACCATCTGATGTTGAAGTGTCATAAGCTTTGCAGTCATGTTACCAAAGTCACACTTGTGTTTCCGCAAACATTCACACCACAATTTTTTAAATGACTGACGGGAAAGAAGTGTTTAAAAACATTTTAATCATTGTAAACAATAACACAAAGAATAGTTTGAGTGTGTGTTTTCCATTGTGGTCCATTTCCACGCTCTTGTGAGAGTCAAAATGCATAAATAAGAGAATGAATAACAGATGTGGATGTGCAGTTTTGTTTAATGTGAAATTTGGGGTTTTAGCTGCAGAGTAGCGAAAGTTCAAATCAATTCACTTTAAGCAAAATGACCACAAAAGACTAAAACAGAGAAAAGTTCTTCAAATGAACATGCAGAAACCTTCTGAGGCACTAGTAATAAAGTTCACATTGTTTATTGTAAAAACTAAAAACATGCATTTCCACCGGGTGGCAAAATTGCTTTGACTTAACACCAGGAATCCCATGTGTGGTCTGTTTAAATAGCTAGAAAGGTATTTTCTCTGGTTTCACTCTCCCTCTGAGTGTCAAGGCGATATCTGGTACTCATGGTTATATTTTTGTGGTTGTTTTGCCCTCTTCCCAAACAGGGTAGGGACTTTTGCAGCTCCAGTCGAGCATCAGGGCACAGAAAGATGTAGAAGAGGGGATCCAGCAGGGTGTTGAGGCTGGTCAGACCGTAGCAAAGGCGATAGACGAGGAAAATGGAGCGCTCAAATTCACATGGCTCATCAGTCTGCAGCAAGGAAACAAATCTATATCCGCCCACGAGGTGGTAGGGTCCAAAGACTGCGATGAAGTTGACGGTTATCACAACCAGGATTCCTACAATTTTGTGTCGCTCATGATCGGAGAGAGAAGGGGACTGTCGAAGCGTCACCCCGATATGGGCTGAGGTGTAGCTGCAGGAAGAAGCAGAGTTATAGAAAAATTAGAATCCTTGTCCAAATAAACATAATTGAATAATGTGTCATAGATATGGAAAAACGATTTTCTTTGTTCATTTTGAACACTATATTAGTGCAGAGTAAAGATATCCTCAGATTTATTTGTCTATACGCCATGTTTCAAGTCTTAACCCTCATTTCAGCTTATGTTGCAATTGCTCAAAATGTCACAACCATAGGTTTAATTCTATACCCTTTATTGGGCAAGTGATCATATTTGATCACTTCATAAGACATACAAAATGCCCCCTTATGTTACTCCATGAAATCATAGAACCACATGGAGTTCTCCTCACCAGTCATCAAAGATCAGGCTACGTTCCAGATATTCAACATCAAATGAGAAGAAACATTTAGTACTGACCACTTACTACCCTCAGGCTGTTATTGTTTTATTGAAAAGTAGCTATGGTTGAAATTTTGGATTTCCAAATATTTCAGTGAGTACCCAATAAAAGGTTAAGGATGATGAAAAAAAAAGGCTGCTTCACTTTTGCTATCAGACAAATGTGAGCACTTAAACATGAAATAAGATATAGAATACAGTAACTTTACAAAAGCTAATGTGGAGACATGTAGAGATTTGGATGTTGGGGTTAACTCACCCTAGAATGACACATGGCAGCAGAAAGCCAAGAACCACAGTGATGATCTTAAAGTGAGCGTATCTGGGGCTGACAGGGTACTGCTCCAGACAAAGCAGCCTGTCTGAGTCAAACACAGATGGTAGTAGCCCACTCAGGCAAAACAGGAAGGTTAGGGTCCACACAGCAACTCCCGACACTACTGCTACCCTGACAGTCCGCACCCTGCGGCTGCTCAGCGGGTAAACAATGGCCAGGCAGCGGTCCATCGCTATCAGGCACAGGAACATGACGCTGGCATAGACGTTCACATAAAATACATAGCCCACCAGCTCACATGTTAGCTGGCCGTGAGGCCAATGGTGCGGACCTCGGAGGTAAAAAATCCACAGTGGCAGGGTGAGCAGCTGGAGGAGGTCTGACAGCAACAAGTTGAGGATGTAGACCAGTTGACATCCTCCCCCACCTGAACGACCAAGGTGGTACAATCCCCACAGAGACAGCAGGTTGCTGGGGAGACCCAAGGAGAAAATGACACCATAGATACAGGTCAGTCCAAATATGTCCGTGTCCAAGGGGAGGTCACAGGTGTCATTGGACATTTCTCTGTCAGTCAAACAACTTAGATAGAAAACTTGAGATCCCTGAGTTGGAAACTGTTATATAGAAAATGATGGCTTGGTGCAGGAATAATAATTCATTCACTCAAGGCAAAACGTTTAATGCATCCAATTGTCTTTTGTCCATTGTGTGATTTTCATAAATCCATCCGACTGAAGAAAAAGTCAGGCTCAGATATCATCCTGTATGCCAACCCTTCTTCAAAGCATCCTGAATCCATCTACGACCACCTGCAAAGCAGACAGTGTGAGCGCTCTCAGATGGTTTGGTCCCAGCAGGTGCATGAGGAATTAAACCATATAATACTTACTAAGATGCTTCACTTACCTCTCAAAGCACTATGAGTAATAGCTCAGTCCTCAAAAGCATGCAGCACACTCCGATCGGTGACCTGTGCACAAGAAATGTTGGGAACACGGTGTCTCGCCCAGGCCTTGTCTATTCTGTGATCGTTTCCTCCACAGGAAGCCCACTTCTTCAGCTTTAAAGGCAACATCCTGAGGCTGGAGAACGCCTTTCTGCCCCAGAACAAAAACATACACTCTCCCTTTTTTTTTCTGTGTTTCTGTGCTGCCCTTGCTCAAACTGCAGCAGCAGTCAGTGATTTAGGAATAACAGTTGCTGTGAGCAGGGGAACTGATGCGCAGTGTCCACTCATGACCCTTAGATTGGTCTAAGACCTATTAAATATTTAACACAAAAGATTTCTACATTCCAGTTTTGGTATCAAACAATGATAGAATTTGAATTTTCTTTTTTTGCCAAGCACAGGGATATTTGTTCATCTTGTGTGCATAGGTTTTCCACATGTGAACAGTTACAATTTTCTTCTTATCTTCTTATCTTTACTACAGTAAATGTGTGACAGGAACAATAAAACAAATTCATGTTATAGGTCAAGGAGAAATAAATCTTCTCACATGATCACATCATGCATGAGTGCATTTTTCACTTAACTATATTTGTGGGGTCCAAACACCAGGGAGCCCACCATACTTGGGGCGTCCAAAAGGTTTTGTGAAAAAACAATGTTCACTATGTTGTTTTAAGAGTCAAAACTATTTGTCTTTATCGTTTGGTTTAGAAATTCCATTTCTAAAGTTAGCGTTAGGCTAAGTGGCTGAAGAATGCATTGTTTCAACAGTGAAATACCACAGAGATTAAAAGCAAGTCTTAGTGGGATGTTTGCTCACACACCCAAGAGTTTGCAGACAAGGTGCAAACTACAGACACAGAGAACAGATAAACAAAACCCTTAGAGCACTGGTCTTGCAGCAGAAGTCATTGCAAATGAAAATGAAATGTTTATTCTCAACATTTCTTTCTAAAAACTGGTTAAATTACAACGGTTTATAGATAGTGAGTGTGCTAAGTTTGACTGTGGGTAACTATTCTCAGGCACCAGAGGGAGGAAAAACCTAACACAATTGAAATTGTTTGAGTAAAAGAATGGTTTTATTGAGACAATAAGTGTCGGGCAGTATTTTTACCACATGGTTTCAAAGAGAGGGGGTCTAGTCACTTGATTTATTTCCTTTAAATGTCACAAATCTCTGATGTATTGAATGATAAGTGTTTACTAGTATGCAGAACATCCTCTGAGACTTAACCATTTGTATACTGTCCAGGTCTTCGTGTCTCTGAGTAAATCTTAATGTGCATATATAAGAAAGTCAGATAGAGGGGTAGTGTTTCTGGAAAAGGTCCCAGTACAGAGGCAGCATCAAAGAGATGTTTCTGCAGCAGGCTTTTTACACATTGTAAGAAGTTCTCTATTTGTCACATTAGAAAGATATGCATGTTGAAAAGGGGAGTTTTGTCTGCACTGACCAACAATAATCTGTTTTTTGGGGAACTTTAGGTGCCCTGTAGGGATTACTAAATCACTGACAACAAGGCTTTCAGAAATCCACAAAAGAACAGGAAGTTGCAGTTTGAACATTTCTACATCCTCCTGTTTTACATAAAGTCACCAGACCGGTGACCTTTCAACATCAAAATGCCAGAACAAAATAACTTTTCAACTCTAGCATATGAAATATATCTTGAAACACTTGTAAGAGTCTCATAGCACGAACAAGAATTAAATTGACACACCATTGTAATATTTTTATTGTAATTTCTTAATGTAAAAGGTGTAATATGAGGATTATGGTATTCATTTCCATGTTTTTTATTATGTTATGTACTTGTCATATCTTTTAGTAAAATGTGTGACAAACCAGCAAAACTGTGAAGCAGATGCTTAACTTTCCACCTCTGCGGTGGCATCTAGTTCTGCATCATCATCAGAATACTATAGGCCACACGTGGGGTCCTCTATGCATTAAACATACTGTAGTGGTGTTTCTCAACCAATTATAAAACATTTTTCATGACACCTTATCAGCATTTCTTCTTATCTATCCTCTGTCATAAACATTAAAGAAGAAAATAACTCTCATTTTCCAAAGCTGTGCAAAGGGCCATGAAGGACGATAAATTATTTTTACTGAATATGGCGAAAGAACCTCCACTCTGCTTTGTGGGTACTTTTATGTGGACCAAGGTGCTTTAGTGCGTAAGTCTTGTGCTTGATTTCGACTATTAAAATTAACCACTCCAAAAATGCTGTTTTTGTTTGTGATTTGCATCTCTGAAATTGACAGACTCACCATAAGACTCTGCATGAGTTTAAACAAACAGTGGCGTGACAGTATTGCAGCACTGTATGCAGAACTTACCTACATTGGTCAGTATTTGTAAATGTGACCCTGCAGAAATGTGTTTAGTAAAAATGTGTTTTTTGTAGTATCTTTTATTAAAGTTTTTTTATTATTATTTGTTTTCATAGTTCATGCAAACTATCAAGATGTTTCTCATTTTCACACAGGCTCTTTGCTACAGAGGAAGTGGTTACACCTTCTCATAACCATGCTGCAGTCTGTACTTGTTGCTGTTCAATACAAATAACCTGATGATTCATCATGATGCCAGGCTCCAAGCAGTGGAATCTGTTTAAAAACTGAGAATAAACATATCAAATTCTAATTGTGTTGCACTTTAAGTAAAATTAACATTATGTCCAAAACTAACAACTTTTTATTCCTTTTCTTTTTGCTGTTTGCATTACATCTGTGGCAAGAGGATTTACTGATCTGTTTAAAAAAAAAAAAAAGTGTCACAACCACTTAAACATTCATTAATTCATTATTCATTATTAAAACTTTAATTATTTTCAAAACAAGGTGAAAAATCAGGCAGAAATGTTCCAAAATGTATTCACAGAAGCTTCAGTGCTGTTTTCCTCTTTAACATTTTGTAGTTCTTTGGAACAAATTGTCTGTTACTCTGATTTCTTCTTCCGCCTGAGCCTCCGGCAGCAGAGAAACCTACAGACGGACACTAGACCCCAGATGAAAGTTCCAGTTAGGGCCACAATAAAAGCAGCCACATCCAGGCTGAAGTAGGAATACCAAGGCAAGTCAAAACCTGCTGACCGCAGATGGGCTGCCCCTTTGTTCCTGATGACGTACTCAATCCAGAAGATGGCGGAGTCCATGGGGGAAATTGGTCGGTCGTGGTGTAACCGAGACAGATGCTTGATGTTATTCTGGTAAGAGGGATTCTCTAGAATGTCCTTTAGAGCTTCCAGGAAGTTCTCCTTGGTCAGTGATCTGGCCTCCACCACCCGGGCTGCACCACGCACCTTCAGACGGAGTAGGTTATCGAACTGATCAAAGAGAAGGGGTATGCCTAGAACAGGAACACCGTGATAAATGGCTTCATACATCCCGTTGGTCCCTCCGTGGGCTACAAAAACACGAGTTTTGGGGTGTCCCAGGAGATCTTTCTGGGGTAGCCAGTTCACCAGCAGGGTGTTGTCTCCGAGAGACAAAGGCTTTTCTCCCACAAACCCCCAAATGACCTTCTGAGGGAGCTGAGCAAAAGCGGCAGCGATAGCCTCTGTGGTCTCACGAGGCAGGGCTGACACTATCGTCCCTAGAGACATAACCACCACCCCGTGTTCCCCAGAACTCTGCATGAATGTTTCCAACTCTTCGGGAAGAGGTTGGGCCTTCTTACACTGGAATCCCCCTATGTACACCACGTTGGGCATGGTTGGCCGAGGAAACTCAAAGACAAAATCTGCCCTGAATAGCCAGATATCAGCTGAATGCTCCAAAGACAGCATGTCAGTGCCAGGAGGGAAATGCCGCTTAAACAGGTCTGAGTAAGCAGCGTTGATGACAAAGTGCTGCTCAACAACACTATGAAGATAGTGTAACATATTCTTTATCCTTTCTGAAAAACCCATCTGATCATGAAGTTCACTTCCAGACACAGGAACATAGGAAACAGGAGAGGGAGCCATGGTTAAGTGGCCCTCCCCAGTGTTAATCCAACGCACATTGAAAACCATGGGCAGTTTGAGGTAACTACCCAGTATAACCCCTAAAGTAAGAGCAGGGTCTGTTAACATTAAGTCAAACTTGGAGTCCTGTAGCCTCTTTATAAACACAGGGTCATCTAACATTGTTGCCGCTGCTCTGGCCAGAATCTCATGTCCCTTTTCTAGCATTGATGTGATCAAGTGCTGCTGGCAAAAGGTGCGCATAAAAGTAGGATAGCTGCGGCAATTCATGACATCTTGAAGCATTTTATTATAGAAGTTCTTGTCCGCCTCATCCTCTAACATCGGCACATCAATGGAGGTGTAAATGGAGGAGTTACTGGGGATGTACCAGCTCTTGGCAGAACGCAGGACGGTAATTTCATGGCCTCTGGAGTGGAGCTCTTCGAGGATCAGCTTCATGTTGACCCAGTGGCTGCCGTCAACAGGCACAACCAGAATCTTGCTGCCGCTACAGTAAGGGGGACTGAGCAACAGCAAGCAGAGGACTGCCAGGATGACTGTCATGGTGGCGGAAATTTCCTGTAAAAAGCAGTCAGAGGAAATGATTAGTCTGTTTAACTCAGTAATGTTAAGATATGGCTCTTAAATCTTATCTGTCTTTCCCTATTTATGATAGATAATGAAATAAATGGTTTGCTTGCACAAATGATGAACTAATCTGCAAGCTAATCTGGGAAGTGTTGTGATGATTAGCGTGGTTGTCTCGCAGCCAAGAGGTTGCAGGTTTGAATTCTGGCTAAGGCCTTTTTATAAGTAGGTTTTATCTTCTTCCTGTGATTGAGTTAATTTTCTCTTGGTATTGTAGTTTTTTCCACAATCTGAACAGATGCATGGCTAAATGGTTAAAACTAAATATATGTGCCACAACAAGCTTTTAGACTGGCTCTGTATATATATATATATATATATATATCTATGTATTTTTTCTTTATTTTTATTTTCTTATACAGTTAAACTACATTACTACATTTTCCTTAC
>JBBBVU010000005.1:3997375-4029510 GCA_037177055.1 Atherinosoma microstoma
GTACCCGGTGAGAACCCACGCATACACGGGGAGAACATGCAAACTCCACACAGAAAGGCCACTGTTTCAAACCCCTCTCCAGCTCGAACCAGCAACCCCCTCTGGCTCAAACTCCACCTGGGGCTCAAACCAGTGACCCTCTTGCTGCGAGGCTGCGGTGCTAACCACCACACCACCAACAATCATTTCAAATGAAAAAAACTGAAAAAAACATGTTGGAACAATAATCATTTCAACATGTTTTTCAGTTAAAATGAAAATAATAATTATGTATGAATGAGCATTGCTTTAAACGTAACAAATTCTATGCAATTACAATGAGTCAAAGGGATCAGATTTTCTTTTTCAGTGTTATTACAACCATACGGATGATGATGTACTTTGTAGAAATGGTTTCCTTTAAGGTTTCAATAAGTTGATTAATTCAAGTAGTGGATTTCTTGTACTATCTGATTAAAGTACATATCTGCACCGTAGTACAAAATACTTTTTTGGCAATACAATATTGATGTGAAAAAAATATGCCAACAGATGGCTTCAACTCATAAAATCGCACAAATCATTCATTAAATAACAAAATAAAACAGAAAAAAACCTTAATGTCAACTGCTGAATATAATATTTAGCATTATAAACTTCTGCTTGTTAAGATGTTTTATCCACTCAATTACATCATACTGCAACAAAACACTATAAGTGCAACAAAACGCCCGTCTTCCAGGGGACTCTGTGGACCACTTTTATATCCCTACCAATTTCTAAATCAAACCTATGCCCTTGGGGCTAAGTACCCTCTTTGTTTTGTCACCATTGCAGGACCATGAATTTTTAGGGTCCTAAGTGTTCTCCAAGAATCAGGACAAACCATCAGTGGCATCTGTAACTTCATCCTCCTCATCCTATGAATGTGAATGTACCTGAGAAACACCCTGTAGAATACTTTGTAAAACCGGTATCAGGTTAAAAGATGATATACGAGTCTTTCATCATATACCATTGAACTGCTTAGACTGAAAGTGCCTTTTGTTAGGACTTTCTAACTAAAAAGGCTTTAAGAGCAGCAAGCAAAGTTGCACAAGAAAGACAAAACAAAGAACCCTTTAGATCAGTCATACTCATTGCATGGCTCAAAAGTCTCCTTGCTACTCACCAGGTTTCAAAGCAATACTACATAACTTTCCAACTCTTTGCTTCTGACTCGTTTTGATGCCACACTGACATTCATTATGTACATTCCTGGAGCTGTCGTTGCCCTGCCGTGTTTCGTGGCTGAAAAACAACACTTCAAAACTTTGTTTTTTTCCAGCTCAGGCATCATCGTGACAGCTGTGTTTTGCTTTATAGCACCGCATCCCTTGCCAAAAACTAGATATCATGATTGAAATACAAAGAGGACATTATCAGGGGAAGCGAAGAGAAGCAAGAGAGAGAGAGACAGAGCAAGAGATAAGACAAGAGTCAACATCGAAGTGATAGTGTTGGAGAGAGGTCATAGAAGAGATAGGATGCCAGACGGACGCTGAAAGCCTTCATAAGTGTAAATATCTGCCAAAGTTCAGCAGCGATGCTTTCATTTCTACCAACTATGTGAGAATGTGAGATGGAAGGATAGTTTACAAATACTAAACTATACAGCTTGCTCAAAGTTACCAGAGTTTAGGATCACCACACCAATTGTGCTGATTGAGAGCTGATGTAGGTAAAATAAGGAAGTGATTAAAAACTAATATATACATTTAATACAGCGCACACATACAGTTGTGGAGGTATGGAAATTTTTCCTGCAATATTTGGGTTTTTACATAAAGCTGAAATATTCCAAATCAGCAACACTGCTACTTATTGATGACAATGGTGACATAAATGATCCATAAATGGATTGATTTGTGACTAAACAAATCTGATGAAGAAATATGAAGTGCTACAACAACTGGGGAAAATGATGACTATATCTGCAGCTAGGGGTGCAACAATACTTCATCTGCATCAATATATCGATCATATGGTCAATTTTGATCGATATCGATCCAAAATACAAAGATTGTTTAAAAATCGATAAACTAACCATTTATCAGCGCACTTTTATTTTGAAAATGGCTGAATTTTAAGTTCCCCCATGTCCTTTTCCCTTTATTACTAGCTTGTCTTTGTAATCAAAACAGACATTTTTTTAATTTAAATTGATTAATTTAAACACCTAAGCTCAGGAATAAAAATGTTAAATGATATTGTAGTTCCTTTTTTTGATCTTAATATCAATTACCTGTAGTGTCGTTTCATGTCCATCGTTGGATCTTGAATCAAATTGAAATCAGATCGTGACTGAATTTGAGATAATGGGAAACATCAAATTGCTATGCATTAAATCAATATAATATCATTTTGTGATCAAACTGGTGATTTACTACCTGCAGCAACAGAAAACAAACATGTAAATGCTGGAGAGGGGGGGCTAACTGGCAGGCAAAGAACTAAGTGTTTGAGCTATGCAAGAGGAACACGGGTAGTTTCAAGAGACATAGATCAATTATATAATTAATATTTTGTTTGGCCTTTTGTGTGTTGCGGTAGAAGTCACTCCTCTCTTGTTTTGCTAATGTTGCTAATGTTTTGCACTAGATTGCCTACGGTGCAAGAAAGAGGATTACCACAATCAGTAGCATTCATGGGTGGATTTTATAATATTATTTCCCGATTTCACGGTCATCCATCCAGCAGTAATTCCACCGCCAAAATGAGAACTAAGATGAAAGTATCTGAACACGCTTGATGTTCTGTTTGGTAGCAAAATTACGCCAAAAGGCCATTTTCAGATTTCATACTTGTGAAGAATTGTAGCAAGGAAGAAACTACAAGCTCGAAATACTGACATGAAGATGTAACAAGCTTCATAGCTGCTCTTTAAATAGCAGTTGAATCTCAAAGGAGAAAAAGTCACTTAAATCTGACCGCAATGAATGTCAGATTAATCTATCCATCAGCTTGACTGCTGGAGCTCCATTCACATCCTCAGAGCCGTGCTGTCATGGCAAAGAAAACGTGGGTAAACGATAGTTTTAGAGAACAATCTCATGAAACTGCAGCAGCTCAAGCAGAAACAACAGAAGCATATAAAGATGATATAAATCTCTTATGTCTTAGTCTACATCTTAATTCTCATGAGCTGACTGTCATGGTTCATCTCTCTCCACTTCGGAGACTTGTCCTGTTTTACAAACAACCTACATGCTTGAACTTGTTTTATAAAAACTCTTGGCATCCCTAGCTCATGCTCCAATGTACCGACAGCGATCCGCAGCCCACTCCACCTCCAGAAAAGCCAACATTATCCACCACCCTCTTCCGATCCATGGCAGGACTCCAGCCACTCCCACATTCTGCCTTATCTCTCCTTCTCTTCACTGTCCCAGAAAGGACCGGCTAAGCTCGTCCAACATTAAACTCTCACTGTGATCCCGGTATGTACTCTTTGCGTGTCAGTCATCTGTTTTGCGAGCACTGATCAGTGACTGAGACTTGATGTCTATCGGGATATCTTATCACGCATTCAGATGGATATGGGTTTAAGTGAAAACAACTGACATAGCAGGGAAGCATCTACATAGTTTGGCATTTAGTTATTTAATTCATTATATTATCTATTGCTCTATGTATTGCAGACTTTTTCGTCATTACAAATGCATCCTTTCACTTCATTCTCAGCGTTTATCTGATACCACCCCAGGGACTGAAAACATTATGCTTCTAAAGTAATAATAGGTATCAACAGTCATTTAGTTTAATGACAGTTCATCCCTTCATCACTAATCAGAATTATTCAAGTCTGTAGGACACAGTGAGGTATGTTAGACAGCAATCAGTTCCAGTTGTTTGAGTTGGTGTTTATCACATCATAACTAGACACACTGCTCAAAACCACTGGAAGATTTCAGCTGCAACACAGTGGAACTTTACAGAAAACTGTTTATTCATAGTTACACCGCTCGTCAACCCATACATGACTGCGATGTGAAAGTTTTGCTCCGAATGAATCCAAAGCAACTTCAGAAATACAGAATGTTTTCATTCTGCTTCTAACATTTGCCACCACCCAGAAGTAATAGAGGTGCATAGTTTGTAGTTTTTCAACCATTCATTGTTCACATTCAGCCTTTAAAAGAAAAAAAAATCCTTCAATATAACATTTTTACATATTAGGTCTTAAAATGAAAAATGCAACTTTTAATGAACAAAATACAGTGTCATTTAAGAAAAACTGAGCTCAAATGCAGAAGTACAAAGTGGAAAACTAAGTGCACGTCATGATTCAGTAGTTTGGTAAAGCACCTCTAGCAGAATGTATAATGTAATTTCCCACATCATCATGGGAGAATTTTTATATTTTATTTTATATTTTTCACAATAAACATTGGTTGAGTTCATTGAGGTTTTCAACCTTTATTTATGCACAGTTAAAGGTTCACTTTGAGGTCTGGACTTCTACTGGAACTGTTGACCTGTCCAGTGTGTAACCTGCCTCTCATCTGATTGCAACTGGAATAGGCTCCAGCTTCCCTGTGACCCTGAATTGGATTAAGTGGGTATTGAAAATGAATGGATGAATGGACTTTGACTGGACCACTGCAACACCTTGATTCTTTTCTTTTTCTACCACTCTGTTGTTGACTTGCTGCTGTGTTTGGAGTCATTCTCCTGATGCATTAGCCTGTCAGGCAGATAAACTCACATTTAACTGTAGAATACTTAAGTAATACAGAAGAGGTCAGGATTGGCTCAGTGACTTGCAAGGTGCCCAGGATGTGTGCCTGAACAAATAAGCTCAAATCATCAGCTCACCAGCACTGTGCAAGATGTGCTGTCATGTTCTGTTTAAAGAGAAGATGTTTTCTCCTGGCAACACTTCCAAATAAGCTACTTGATTAGTCTGTTTCTAATTGTACTGGCATGAACATTTCACATGCAAACCGAGGCCTGTAGAGTCATTGATGTCGCTCTTGCATTTTTACTGTTTCTCAGAGGATTGTGCAATCTAATCTTGGAGGGAAACTTCCTGGAGTCCTCTCCTATTGGAAGAGTGGTAACTGTCCTGAATGTTTTAAACTTGTGAATAATCCTTCTAGCTGTAAAATGATGGACTCCCATCACTGAAAGGCAGCGAGAATTTCTTCTTTGAGATAATTGTTGATGTCTGTATGTAAAAAAGGCTTATGACATTTTCCCTGTGATCCATCTGTAAAGGGGAAATCAGCGGTTTGTCACATTACCTGTATGCCGTACCGCTCCCTGACCGATGCCCTCATGGCCATAGAGGCTGGAGGCACACAGCTAATACAGTCCAGCAGGGGCAGGCAGGGACATGCACCTGCTGCGCTGGTCACCTTACAGGCAAACACTGGGAGGCAGCATAAAGCAAAGCAACCTGCACACATAGACAGACACAGTTGCATGAAGAAAGAAGTAAAACTATTTCATTAAATAGTGTCTCATATTGTGTACTTACAGTCTCCCATGTCTTTGTAGCAGTCACATAGACCAGTGCTCCATTGTCCTGATTCCTTGAATCTGCTCCGCGGCTGAACCTGGACCACCTGTTGGAACATGGCTCAGCCGTCCTTTCATGACCAGAAAAGAACATTTGGAGTTAAAAAAGATTAAAAGTGGATAGTTGGTAAACACTGCTGTTCTTTAACCTGAAGTGATGACACACACAGGGATGTTAGAAACTCACCCAAATGAAAACATCTCAACTGTCCTTAGTCAACCTAGTCACATTAGACATTGTTGCTCAGTATAAATGACTTTGCAGAGCTCAGAATGATGTGTTGACTCATTTGTTTTAATCAGTCAGTAAACGTGCATCATGGTCACGTTGCATTCAGCTTGAATTAAAACAAGCTTTCTTTTCTAATTTGATCAAAGTAAAAAAAAAAGGTAACTATTGTTGGAAAGTGAAAGTTTTTCCACATAAACTTTCCAGGGGCTTTAAATCTGTTGTGGATCATTACTTTATGTCTGAATAAACAGAAGGATTTTACTGCTACCAGGCCTGATATGTCAACAGGACCTCATGGAAGGACATTTTACATGTCAGGCTATACATTTCTATATTTTTGTTCAGACAAGGGTATTCTTCTATGAGACTACATAATGCCAAGTAGCTTACACAATGTCCAAAAAATGAATATTATTAATATATGGTCTGATGTTTAATGAAAACCAGAGATTTTTGGATTGAAATAGACATTGCCCATGAACATTAGTCTAGATTCTTTGTTATAAGCTTAATAAAACCGAAGAAGCCCTTTTGATGTTTCCAAGAACCACGAAAAGAAGTCATATTGCCTTTATTCAAGATGTTAGGAATGAGATTAAACTCAGTGAAAGGGACTTTTTAGTATCCCTTGGCAATATTAGTCAACCAAACTTTGAAACAATGGTGAACAATTTTGGATAATGTCCAAGTCAATGAGAAAGAAACCATTTCAGTCCAGTCATTTCTGTCTCCTAACCTAAATTATTCTTTAGCTTTTCTGTTCAGTAGAATGCCTAACTCTGAGTAGAGAAAGAGTTTACCCTTGTATGGCTTAGAGCCAATGCTGTACCCTGAAGAATGATTCACATCACAGTTCTAGGTAGAGGAAATGTGACTGAAAATAAGTAACTAGTTTTAATAAAATAGATTACCTACCTCTTAAAAAAGCACAGTTATGCAGAATACTAGAAGCTCCGGGAGTTGTGCTGTAAACGCTGACTTTAACTTACTCTCTAACTTGCACCCTCTTTACCTGACTGCTGTGTTTTACTGTAAATATGAAA
This sequence comes from Atherinosoma microstoma, assembly GCA_037177055.1. NCBI lineage: Eukaryota > Metazoa > Chordata > Actinopteri > Atheriniformes > Atherinidae > Atherinosoma > Atherinosoma microstoma. The sequence continues at coordinate 4,004,192 of JBBBVU010000005.1, forward strand.
CCACCATCTAAGATGGGTAAACAAGGCACTCTGTTCTCATCAAAGTTAACTAGCTGACCTTAAGTATCTCAGATCCTGAGGGACATATTATTTAAAGTTGAATATGAAGTCCAAACACAAAATTTGAAGGCACATATGGTTGCAAGTATAGTCATGGTAACGTCAGTACTAATCAATTTCAAGAAAGCAAAACCGCTACCAGAAAAAAGAAGGAAAAAAAAAGAATCCATCCCCCATCTAAATAGATCCAAAACATAAGGGCTGAAGCTGAAACAAAGGATCTTACAGAAGATAACAAAAGAGGTATTTTATAGTAAACAGAAGATAGGCAGAGTTCTCAGATGCAAGTCCTCAGTAGCCTGCTAACTGTCAAAGATGGTAAGATATCAGAAAAAGGGGTGGGGGTGGGGGGGTGAAGATAAGGGATAAGTGTCGCATAGCAAGTGTATTCAACTGTATGAATGGCATCTGTTTCACAATACCATGATTTAAAAGAAAGGACATTTTGGGAGGACCTTACATTATTCATGGTCAGTTGAGCTTTTGTCAGTAATAGTTAGCTGGGGCAACACCCTGTTAGCTTTATTAGCTGTTAAGATTGGATAGAAACTGAACTAAATAATCTATCAAACAAAGGGCTATTTAAATGTTGTTGTTTTTTTGCAGTTTTGTTGCAGTTTCACAACACAGCCTTCAAAGTGGTAAAATTGCCACACTTTCTGCTGCATGTTTTCTACAACATTAAGTTTCTACTTCTCTCTCATTGGGAAAGGGGCTTGGAGCTGAAGTGGTTCGGGTCAGATTTATATTGTAAAGTTGGGACGCCACAAAATCAATGGTTGGAAGTTACACATTTCTCTAATTATAGGTTTCACTTCTTATCATGTAACTTGGAAAGTTCCCCACAGAAAACATGTACTTTTGTCTTACAACCTGAGACTTTCCCCTGGCCAAATACATCTCCATGGGGTGACCTTTAATGTTAATGTGAGCAACTGTATGTGAATTATAAAAGGCATCTATAAAGGAAATGGTTGTAGAAACAGGAATAACAAAAAGAAGTTTTTAATCTTAACCAAGTTTCTAAGGCTTCTTAAAAGACTCAAAAATTACATCAACTCTAATCTAAAAATGCTCAAGTAAATCAAAATTCCCCTCTGATGTTTGTAGGAGTGGTTCTTCACAGGATGTCTTTATGGGTGTCATATAAATTACATGTATGTTTTTTATTGGATGACTTGTTGTACAATCTTCAAAAATAGACTGTGACACTGTTATGTTTAGGGAATGAGGATAAAAATACAAATTATCTTCTGAAGTGAGACTGGGCTAGACTGCAAAATTATATCTGTGTTCTCGATATAACAGAGTGAGTAAAAGAGGATAGACTATATAATATATATTTTGGACTAAAGGGAGCTGTCATTGACCATATTTGCTTCATTTTTTCAAAGATACAAAGCAATGAAATTCAAATAGACCTATTATAAAATATGCCTTAAAACATTCCATGACATCTCCAAACTGTAGCTTACAGCAAATCAGTCACACAATTCTCTTATCAAAAATGCATTTATTTACATTTATATACTGTCAGTGTATGGGTCAACACAGCCATAAATATACACAAGAAACATTAGGTAAAATAATGAAATAATGAATTTAACAGTTATACACAAAGTGGGAGCTTCTGTATTTCTGGATTAACTTGCCATTTTATGGATTTCTTAAAGCAATACTACATACATTTCCAGCCCTAAAACTCTATGTCTCTGTGTCTCATGCTATATTAATAAGTCAGGGGACGCCAAAGTGTGATAATCAGTCAACATTCAGTAGTGTGGCTTTAAACAAAAGAAGTTGATGTTTAACTTTTAAAAACTTACAATTACATATTAAAACTTAGTACATGATGAAATTATGTGTAAACGGTGATGCAAAGCAGAATTTCACAATTAGTCATTTTAAACCATAAAGACGATCTTCCCTCCTCTTATATTCAGCTCATTTATATAGGGTGGGCCATTTGCAGAACTGGACATTTGGACTGACAGAATTTTTGGATCTTTGGATGACCTATGAAGGAAAAAGTAAACAAAAATTAGAACATTAAATATTCTAAACGGATATTTGCACCTTTATAAACTACCAGTCGAAAATTTAGACACATCTTCCCATTAAATCCAATGGGAGAGTGTCTAAACTTTTGACTGGTAGTGTACGATTAGCATTTTACTCACATCTAGTTGTTTGTCGGCAGAGGCATTTCTTCAGATCGCCTTTCACAATGTCATTTGTGGGTACAAGCGGGCGGGAACACAACATTTTGGAGCTGGTAGTAGCTGCAATGGGAGAAGAGGTGAGAACTGAAACTTGCTCTGTAAAAGTCAGAATCTCAACATCTTTATATATGCTTTTCCAAACAACATAGGATCAATTACAATAACTTAGAAGTGACAAGAACAGCTCTGAAATTTACAGCTAGACCTTAAAAAACAGGCAGCAAAAAGAACCAGACTTACGCTTGCATCTGCATTTGAGAATGTCCATCTTAGTAAATCCAACAGAAGTAAATTCCAGTAAATCAGCATGAGGATGTTTATTTGCTTTAAACCCTCCAAAAAAGACAAAGAGCAAGAAATTAATAAAAGTAAAACTGCATATGAAGCCAAACAGAGAAAGTTAAAACAAATTCTTCTCATACATACTGGGTGGGCCATGCGATGGACTGGCAACCTGTCCAGGGTGTACCCTGCCTCTCGCCTGATAATTGCTGGGATAGGCTCCAGCCCACCCGAGACCCTGAATTGGATTAAGCGGTACAGAAAATGGATGGATGGACATACTGGGTGCACTAGTTGTGCTGTCCACTAGAATGAGGAGCAGAAGAGTCATGGCTATGATCCTGGACATCATGGTAGATTTTTCTCTGCTTGCTTCAAAGTGTTCGAATGGTTACGCGACTGCACAAACACAGTTTTATGCCGCCAAAGTCCACGTGGTTCTGCATAGTTTGATCATCCAGATGAGTCTTAGCATGTCTGAGGAAAGAGGTGGGTGGGTGGGGGCTTCTTATAACTGCATATTTGAAAATGCGATGGTCATGGCGATAAAACTCAATCACACACAAGTATGTATATGGATGATAAAAATGATAAAATGTGAGCTGAACTTTCCTCAGATTTCTAAGCATTATGTTTCGTCTTCAACTGGAATGAGATGTGATAATAAAGTCACCACACAGTCAGAGGGGCCGGAGTAATCTGCCTTAAAATCCCCTCTGAAACGCTAGTCATATCTGATCAAGTTTTCTTTGGCACCACTGACACACTAAGTGGTAGAAGCTGAAATGTTCCACTTTTTTATTTTTTTCTTATTTTTGAGGCAAAATATTCAAACTAAATCTCTTCTAAGGATAATTTAATCTACTTGTGCAATCAGTCAGATTTAGGGGGAACATTAAGTGCTTGTATTGATCTTTTATCATAGCCACCAACACAATGTACTAAGTGCTTTCATTTTTACACGGCCCAAAAGATTACATCCCATATCCCTCTAATTTCATGGAAGCTATATGTATTTTGTATAATTTGGCTCCATATTCATGTAATATAATCTATACTCTCCAAAAAAATCATTAAAAGTGCTGTTTCATTCCAGAACATATAGACAGAATATAGAAATATATAGAGAATACAGACAGAATAAATGTTTTCTGAAATTCAACAATATGCTGTTTCACTGGATATATTTTATATCTCAATCAAAACTGAAACAAAATGGTGCATTTGAACTATGTGTGGCAACTGCCACAGTTAAAAACAGGCCGTCCAGCAGATCAGTGGTGTGTAAGAAGTTAAGGATTAGCCATCTCTGGTCTAAATGTGTAAACTGTCAGGAATGAACTCTGTGCAGGATGAGATGGCTAATAAGTTGGAGCTTTAACTTATAAAGGCCAGGTGATGGTACTCAGACTAACAGGCTGCAAATGGTTAACGTGGCGTCTACGCAGGTGCTGAGTTTAGGTCAGTTAACCCACTGATAAAGTGCAGTAACGTACAAAGTGAGCAAGCCATGAACGCAGTGACTCACTACTTTTACCACTCACTCCTTGCTTTCTTTACGGACCTCACGTCTCCTGTAAAGCGATCTAACTGTTATGTATGTGGGATTATTGGAGCGAGCCTGTCATTGGCTGGCTCCTGAGTCACTCTGTCATTAGAGGAGGTGCGTAATTACGCGCTCTGGACCCTCCAAACCTTGCCACACTCCCTTTGTATAAACCCAAGTGTCAGCACCGTCACTCATATCAACCGCACCGTGACGTCTACTTCTCGCAATGAGTCAAGAGACAATACGAGGAAATCCCCACGGCTGAGAAAACGACGACAGGGCCCCTTTAAATCGACGCTGTCGTGTGTCGTACCAACATAGAGGGAGTGAGAGAGAGAGAGATAGCTCCGACAAACAACAACACGGTTCTCCTAAGACGCTTTTACGGGATTCAGCTCTTTATTGCGGCCTCTGGGAAGAGAAGGTGAGGTCCTATTTATTATATTTAACAGTATTTCTAAGTATGTTTAATGAAAACCCTCAGTAAGTGTTGTTTTATTCGAACGGAAAGACTCTGTTATAGCCGCGAGATCAGACGGAAGACGCCTTGTTGTACTGCTGTCGTTTGTTACACCTGTTAATAGTAATTCATCTGGGAGAACCTGAGAGTACATGGCTTATTTCTCAATAAACATAAAATAAGTGTTGGCGCGCGCTTGCCAAAAGCAGTCCGCTCATGCGCAACGAGAGCTATTTTTAAAAAAACGTCTTTAATTTCATTGACAGGCAGCGAGGACTTTCCCTCCGCTATTTCCACCACTTTATGGGCTGTTTTCCATAACATTCATTGTTGAATGCCATTGCGGAAGTGAGAATCTCTCCGACACGAGACAACGCTTGGGCTGTGCGGACATCTAGCGGCCAGTCAGGAGAAGGAAAAAAACCCCGACAACAACAGAAAAAGACGCCTCCTAACTATGTACGGAGCTTCAGGTATCCCCGAGCTCATCCCACCCAGCGGGCCGCCCCGACAGCCGGGCCCGGCGGGGCAGTTCAACCCAGGACACCCCCAGGTGAACAGACATGACGGCGGGCCCAACCCCCAGAGACTCGGACAGAGGGCACCCAAACTGGGCCAGATCGGTCGTACCAAGAAAGGTATGTTGAATTTTTTGTAGTCTTTGTTCCCTAATCCTCCTGGGCTTACTACACAAAAAGTGACGACAAACTTATGACACAGACAGTTTAGCCACATAATAACATGATGACTGTTCATCCAAACATGCTGCCATAGTGCAGCAGTAGATCCATTTGAAGCCCCACAACATGATTAAAAAACACTGCAAGGCAGAGTCATTCTGGAGCCAGTCATTTTAAGGTGCAGTTAAACAGCATTAGACTCTGAGGAGACATCATTCTATTCTTTCACTGGACCTCACTGATGCAAACAGGATGGAGAAAATGATAGAAACACATTTCAATGCAGCATCATAAACTCTAGTCACTGGAAAAACAATGCCAAGGTTTCAAGAGAGATAATAACTTTTTAGTTTAATGTGTGTTGTTCATGTTAATCTGAATTTGAATAAACAGGTTTTAACATGAATATCCCAAACTCAAAACAAATGACTGGTTATTTAACTTTTATATCATCGTCTTTTTTAATGATAAAGCTCTGGTACAGAATTTTTGGCAACGGTGTATAAAGTCTGAAAATTATGCTGCATCTCAAGCAGGAATATTGAAAAATTATTTAGAAGCATATTTTGGACAAGTCTTTTTTTTTTTTCTTTTTTTTTTTGGAAAAAAGAAAAAAAAACAGATCCATTTTATTTTTACACAGAATTCGATAAGGAAATCAACACCCATCACGTCTCTTGTGCCAGTTAGCTTAGAAAGCATAAACGGGAAGTACCCAGTTTAGCTCAATAACCAGAAGTTATATTGGGCCGGGGGCTGTCTGGAGTTGAGCCCCGATGTTCTGTCAAAAGGTGCTCCCTTGTCAAAACTTCCTACTACAATTTCTGTGAACATGCATCAAAATATTAAAAAGTTATTAATTGATTTAGTTCACAACACGGAGGTACCCTACAGCTGTTCTTAAACATGGAGCTGAGGATATCATGGATGAATGAGCGTGTCCTAACCCCCCCCATAGAAATGACGTTGTTGTGCGTTGGCAGAAAGCAGAGGTAGAACATCTCGGTGGGTGGGATGAAATGTAAGAACACCGGCACATAAACAGGTGCTTCATCATGGACAATAAACCTTTCTCATGATTTTCAGTGAATATTTAAAACAATGTTTTTAACATTGAAGACAATGAAACTCCTGAGTGGTTCTTTTTCCTGCTGTGACATACTGGATATCAAGAAGTTGAGAGAGCGACGGGTGACCAGCTGATTGTGCCACATTTGCTCTCATGAGGTTGCTTCCTTGCGATATGTGTTTTTACTCAAGGGTACCATTTTACCTAATCATATCATGTTTACACACTTGTAGTTTACTGTGTGTGCACTCCATTCTCATGTGCACGGGCTGTTTTTTATTGTTTTTTTTTTTACATGTGTGCGTTCTGGAGATAAATAAACCACTAATCTGTCAAACGCTAACACCTTACAGGCTAATATTACATGAGAGTCTGCATGTTGGGTTAATTTGTCTTTAAATTCTCCCCAGGAGTGAGTGTGGGTGTGAGTGGTTGTTTGTCTCTCTGTGTTGGCCCTGCGACGGACTGGCGGCCTGTCCAGGGTGTACCCAGCAGCCTCTTGCCTGCTAATTGCTGGGATAGGCTCCAGCTTCCCCCTCAGTGACTCTGAATTGGACTAAGCGGTACAGAAGACGAGTGGAAGGAAGGATCCTGGGTTTTAGTGCAGCAGCGATTAAAGCCATAACACGTAAATTTCATTGATAACAAGAAAAACTTTGAACAAGATCACAAGTTTTATCTGGGTTTCGTCAGCACCATCGGCTAATTTTTCACATTCTGGTGGTTTTATATTTACACCGTCTTTATAAACTGGACACAGTTTGGACAGACAAATATTATCACCCAAATTGGGTTAAAAATGGTTAAAATATCATCTTTTTCCGCCTTTTTACTGTAGCTAAATTGTTATTGTATTAAGTAATTGGTAAATTGTAGTTACTCTGCATATGGCCCCCTTTAGGAAAACCCAATTTAAGCTGTTCCTATAACTTTATCTAAACAGCAGCAGCTCTACGGTTTGATGTTTAAGTGAATCTCTCATTAAATTTCTCCAGTCTTCTTCGCAGCTTCCGGAGATTTACACATCCCGGTTTGAATAGAACTGGGCTAGCTGTTGAGGTGTCTCCCCAGACTGGATCAAATACTGGGATGAAGTGAGAGTAATACCCTGCTATAATTGGTGGTTCAGATTAAAGTAGGTTAAGCCAGTTATTAGAGATTATATCATGTAGCAGCAAGGGTAACCGCAGGATGTTCCAAGCTAAGCTAAAATCAGCGGAAGATCATACCGGAGGGAAATTGCCATATTTTGCTTTCTAGAATCTAAAGAGAATATAAATTTAGGCCCTGAAGTTTATGCCACAATGTCGGTGAAGTTTAGATTTTTTTTTTTTATTGTTGTAATACCCATTTCTATTTTGACATAGCTATTGTATGTATGTATTTTGCAGACCATGCTGTCCAGCTCTTTCCAAATTCTTTGGTTTTTATTTGGCCTTGCAAACCTGGCTATTTAACAACTTTATTTTTCTGTGTCCACTGAGCACTGTTTAACTGCAAGGTAGAGGTTGTTCTCGCCTCCATTATTATTCAAACCACTTCTAAGTGTTTGTTCTTATGGATAATCCCACCTTGCATGCTAAATGTGCCAATGAACTCACTTAAAGGGAATTTTCTTTTTTAATTCTACAGCAGCAGCCACTTCTTCTGCTTGTTGCACAAACTAGAAGGCTGATCAGGCCTATTTAAAAACAAACGGACAGTGTTGATGACTGTGTAGCACCCTCATCTGACATCGCCATTCTTCACTATAATCAGCAAGTTACTGTGCATTTACGAGCAAACATGTAAAAGAACCCTGTTAATGTTGGCACCGGCACGGTCTTGTTGACATCTCCATTTGTCACGCCATGAAATGGAGCTGGAAAACCTGACATGGCAACTCTGTCCACACGACATCAGCATTTTTATGTGGAGGATATGCATAAATACATGGAAATTCAGCTCAGCTAACAGTAATGCATCTCAAAATACTTTTTGTTTTGTTTTTTTTTGTTTTTTTTTGCATCTGTGTGGACAAAGCCTTTCATTTTCAAATACTAGAGCCCATCCAGCATTTCCTACTGTTATATCTCCAGTTTTGGAAATACAGGTCAGCTTAAGCTAACATCTCTAAAGGAAACAAAGATCTTTTCTTTGGAGCTGCTGATTGAAAAACCTTCATTTGGCATTTGATACAAAAGATTTAGTTTAGATGAACCAGATTTTATTCTGTTGATTTTATTAATCAGAGCTCCCTGACTAACTAACCAATGCACATTCAAAGACAATCTACAAACACCCCTAATTGGACTTTGTCCTCTGCTTTTACCTCCACAGTGGACCTGGATGATGAAGATCTGGATGACATCATGAACAACAATGGGCAGTGTCCCGTATCCCTGTCACCCATCTCCTAAGCTTCACCAGGAAGTGCCAAAACCAGAAATCCCCCTGGGACGCCAAATCCCCTTCCCATCAGTACTCTTGGCCTTGGTCTCATCAAGTGTCCTGCAGAAGCTTCTGATGGCTCATCAAGGCTCAAACGGCTCATTTAGCGGCAGCTGAAGCCCTGATTGTGTATATAGTGTCTATTTAACTCACCTTCGCTCAGACTGTGAATGAATCGTACCGCATTGCTCTCTATTCTATACCTCGTTAGGCAGAGAAATTTCAGGACTCGAGGAAGATTTTTGGACGGAGTGTATTTTTCGAAGCTCCATAACAAGGGCTACGTTGCTAAAGTTGCACTGAGCAAACGGGTAGATGACAAGCAGCCACTCACCTGTCAGTGTCTGGTGAGGGTAACTGATTGTCTGCGGGGTTGGCAGTGTGAGGGAACACACGCCTGTAAATGTGTATCACACAGGTGAAATGTTAATCTTTTGGTTGTGCAATGACTATCGTTCTCTACTCTCGCACCGATCCATGTTGTGTACTGTTATCTACTGAATCAAAGCTTGCTATTTACAGAAAAAAAATACAGCTAATTATTTATTATTTTTGGAAAAAATTATTTATTTTTGTCGTGGCGTTCTAGCTGCTTTATGTTTTTTACTTGTTTCTGAACGCATATGGCTTCAGTCATCATCTATAATTGAGATTTATTGTTTCCAAATGGTGCACTCTGTGGGAATGCCTGTTATGTGCAGTGACATGTTGCAGAATTCTATGCATGAAGTCTGTGTAAGCATCAAAACACGTAACTGGTATCCTGTTGTTTAAGGGCTATGTAGTAGTTTTTCAAACCACCTCACTGTTTTTGTTTAGTTTTTTTTTTTTTTTGCTCTCTAGACTGTGCGGAATTGACGTTTCCCCCGAGCTTATTGTTAGCCAGAGCTGCAGACTCGGCAGGAAAATGTCACAAACAACAGATTTATGGAGCTTTTGTTGGCTTTCAAAGGGAGAGTTCCCCAGTTGTCCACACAAACTGTGAGAAAAGACGTGTAAAGTTCAAGCTATTTAAATGAAATGCCAAATGAGACTCAACGCTGGATCACATTTGGAATTAAAATAGATTCTGGTTGGCAATCTGTTCTGTGAAATGGAAAACTCATTTGTGTTAATATTTATTTATAACGCACTAAACGTCTTTAAGATTTAGATGGACTATTTAAAGGTTTGCTCAACATTAGAGACTATAATTACAGGATGAGATCATGAAAATAAGCAGGCTCTGATTTAGCCGTCACTGCTGAGACAATCTTAAAATGATGGGTTCTTTTGGATTTCGTGGACATTGCAGTGGATCTCGGGTTGAGATAATTGCCTATAAAGGCTCATGCTGATGTCATGTTACTTTGTAGGCCGTGAAGTTGTTACTAGTTTACTTACCTGTTTTGCGTCATGAATTGTTGCATTGCACAGTTCTGACTCAGAGATTGCTCTTTTTGGGTTGTGATTGCCTTTTGCATGGAAATGATCAACTTTTTCATAATGCATCTCTGGAAATAAAGTATGAATCTTTGTGGACTTTTTGTGTTTTCATTTCTGGTGGATAAAAAGAAGTAGTAACTGAAATGCATGAATCCTAACTCAGTACTTTCATATATCTAGTGAGGATTTTTGTAATGTCTTCCATCCTCAGTTTACTAATCTCTTCTCCCTTGTTTGTTTTGTCCTACACAGTTATCTAAAAGAAATTTAAACTGTACAGAAGTGTTAAATCACATGTAAGCAGATTCATCAGGTTACTTGGCTGCATTTTATCAGATTAAAAAGAAGCAGAGCAGAAGAGCTCCCACTTTTTAGATCATGAGTTTGTAGAGAAATTGCATCAAACTTTACTGGTGAGGATATTATTGCAGTACTCATGGTGTTCAAGTAAATTACAGGCAGCATATACATCTGTAAACACAATAGATGTGAAATGTAATAAGCTCAGAGATCCCCTTCAGCTATTTCTAATATGAATAAAAGATTCTCTACTTAATGGTGTTAGATATTTTTTCTTCTAAAGTTTAAACAAATGAAAAAATCTTTCAAAGTTAGAACTTAATAGAAAATATAGTCTATAGATCTGCATGTTGTACATCATGTTTAACCTCAAAATTAACAATTTGAAACAATTATTTCTGCCTATTTGGACAGTAGGTATGAGGAATTTGTGACCAGGAAATGGAGTTTGAGACCAGATCGGAGAAAAAGATGTGTGTAGGAACACTGATGCAAAACGCTTCCGACAGCTAATCGCAGCCAAACGTCTGGAAATGAAAAAAACTGTAATAAGGGGGCATCCCAATGCAGAACTGGCCTTCCTGATCAGTCTGCCCAGTTTCTTCCTGTCCACAGCTGATATGCCGATGCCACCACATAAAAGATCTTAAATGTAAAATGTCATCAAAGTACCCCCTGGATTCTAAAAGACCCTGGCCTGTATTCACAAAGAATGTTTGTGAATACGCCAGGGCTTAGGGCTAAAAGTATGTATGCAAGGTATGGTAATGAAAGGTATGCAGCTATTTGCGATGAGGCTTTGGTTAAATTGAAAATCAAAAATAAATGTTCTCTACCACTGAGCTACATCCCCCTTAAAATGACACCAGCTCTCAATAAAATCATTTATCTATTGTTATCCAAAAAGACAAAATTCTCTAACTGTAATGGATTTTTAACTCTTTGAAAGAGTTCACCAGCTACTTTTATATGAACTGTAAAACTTCTTCAGTCATTTACAGGCTAGGATGTCCAAGATTTAAACATAAGTTGAGTAAAAGACATTCACAGGAGAGATTGGCAAAAAATAATAATTTACAGGCTAGAATGAATATACAGGCATGTATGAGGAGCTACATTTTACTCTGGTTTTACTACTTTTATTTTTGGGTTTTTCTTCACAATTTGTTTGTAATTAGCGGAGTTGTCCATTATAATGTTCTTCTTAAAAGTTGTGGTGGGTCAGAATAATGTCATCCTATTGTATTTGTTTTCATGCATCCATTTTTTATTTTTTGTTTTCTATGGGAGGAATACTGCAAATGGAAAATTCCATTACGGGTGGAGAATTCCTTTTGGTGGAATTCCATTAGGAAAGGACATTGAACAACATAAAGTCTGCAACTCCCTTAAGAGGACTTGTAAATTCTTCCATGACAATAAAGACATGAAATTATCTTTCATATGAGTGTCTTGGAGTTTATTTTTCATTTCTTTGTAACATACATATTTATACTTTATAAAGCACCTAAAATAAATATCAATATAAATCCAGGAATCCGAAAAACAAAAATTGTCCTAGATTTGTTACCAGTTATAAATAAAAGTTTGATAATGTTTGCCATCACTTTTGAGATACATTTGTGTTTTTTTAGGAGAAATTATTTCTAATTCATGCCTGATTAAGGTTTTCAGCTACCCAACAAACCAGGACCTCGTTGTATTTTTCTATTGGCTCATAATTCCCGGGCCATCTGGTCTACAGTCCAGACCTGGACTGCGGGTCAAGTATTGTGTGTGAAATGTGGTTTGGGATTGTCTTTCTGAAATAAGTAAGACCCTCTCTGGAAGGCATAATCCAGGTGGAAGTTTTACTTTGCCATGAATGATTGCTCAGTGTTACATCTGTTTAGTTATTGCAGGTCATGCCACTCTTTTTCAGTATGCAGAGATTATATGCCCAATTAAATTTTAAACCCAAAACTAACCAGAAACTGGGCTCAGATACAAGTTATCCATGCGTTGTACTAACTTACTGTTTACTATCATTGATGTTGGCTTTGGAACTGTGGTCCTTTTAGATGTTTTATTACTAGAAAATTTTTTTATTTTAATTTGTCTCACCACTGCCAGGTTTCCGGTCAGTCCATCCATCCATTACATAATCCCATTTCACATAGAAACAAAGAGAATCATGCTGTGTTGTTCCATCTTATCTCCATCTTTACTTGTAAAAGATTAAAGATGTTGTGTCTTTATACTTTTTATGAGGCTCAAAAGATTTGCAAATCGTTGCATTCAGGTTTTTAATCACAATTTACATTGCATGCTGAATGAAGTTTTTCATAAACCAAACAATGACGGAGCTGTTTGCTGTTTTTGAAAAGTGGGTAAACTTCTTTTCACACACATACTGCAGACTTCCTGTTTGCATTCTTACGTGCAAATATGAGGGCTTCAGCAAAGTGGCTGTACATAAGAATGCAAATGTCTGCAACATCCACTCTGGTTGTTTGGTTGAGATTAACCTGCAAGCTACTTAGCAACATGTTCAGAAAAAAATTTCCAACACAAATATTTTGCATAATGTTCCGCACCCTCCGCTCTCTGCCCAGTTCACAACACCGTGCGAAGACATCTGCAGCTGTAAAATGCACATGGAAACGACAGATGTGGGGGGAAATCAGACCTGAATCTCTATGCATTCTGACGTTCAAGTCTGAAAATAACTTTATACGATGTTAGTAATCAATGTTGCATTATCTTTATTATATATGTACTGTTTGACATGTTAAAAATACTCATTCACATATTCCGTTATGTTCTTTTCTGCTAGAGGAGCCGAATGTAAAAAACTACAACATTTAAAAAGAACAGGAGATACTCTAAACAGCCTGATACAAGTATGACTATCTGGAGGTTACAGAAGATCAACAGTGAGCTACCAATCATGTAAATCCACGCAGGTGCAAAAAGCTACTTTTGACAAAATAAATAGAGGCAGTTTAATCCCATAGTGGCTGAAATTCACTAGAGGCATGTGTGATTTGATGACCACATGATATTTCCAAACCCCTAACAGGTTGGTATGAAGACCTGCAGGGGCTGTAGTGAGCGTAGTAGTAAAAGGCTCTTGTAACAGCCCCCCTACACAGTGAGCCCTCTGTGAGAAGTCACACCCTGCTCATCTATTTTAGTACCAACAGTTAATATAAAACACGGTATTGTCACCTTGCATCTGTGTTGTGCTGTGGCAGAATTGCGGCCCACTCACCCAACTGGAATTGATTACTTTCAATTACATGGCAAATGCTAATAAATGCTGGTTCTAACATGAGGGTGCAACTGTTGGCTTTAATCCGCCATTTATGCTACAATTCAACAGGGTACACCCCGAGTGCTTTTCTATTAAGTCAGGGGATCCAATTATAGTGTATTTGTGAAGACTACTTGTAAACAACTGTGGAATGTGTGGATGAGATGAGAGACATCCTTCATGAAACAATTGAGAGTGCTGAATGATAATCAGGGGGTCATCAAAGGCCTGCCTGGACAAAAAGTAAAGAAAGTCCCATTTCAGTACTCCTTGTCTCTGTCTTTGATTCACGACTGCCCACACATCTTCGGTTTTACTCTCTGATGCTGCAACAATGCGGGAATTTCCTCCTCAGCTTCTTTTTTAAGTCCCGGACAGCAGGGGGCGATCTCAGACATATTCCTTGGTGCTGCCTGGAGGGCCTGAGCGGGAGCTAGCCATGGATGGGTACTTAGATACCTGCTTTTTCCTCGGGCAGGAGGATGCTAACATGGCTCCACCCAGGACGTCTAGGAGGGAGCCACCCCATGCAATGAAGATGGCGGCGCCAAATTCAAACCTGGATAAAGAAAATAGTATTTCATTTGAAAAACTCCTGTTATTTACTTTGAAATGTCCAATGATATTTATAAAAGTTTATTTTACATAAAATTACATTAGCTTTATTTATTTTACAGACTGAAGGTTTATTGATTTCTACATCTTGTAAACACTGGTAAAAACCAATATCTGTGGTGGATACCCTTGAAACAATAACATTAGAGATTTGTTTAATAGCAATTTAATTAGGAAACATTTTCCTAAAATTGCTCCACAATTTGTCGACTAAATCTTTTGCGAATAGCTGAAAGTCTGCTCATCTTTATTTCAGAGACTTTGCCTCTCTGAGGTGCTCTTTTCATGCCCAATCATCTTACTGATCTATTGCCACTTTTTATATTTTGTATGTGTATTCATTTGATTTATAGATGATTTATAGCTAATTCCTGATGTCCTTTCCAGCATTTTGTTGCCCCGTCTCAACTTTTTTGAGATATGCAACTGCCATCAAATTCAAGAAAAGCTCATATTTTTCATGAAATTTCTTTTAATATTTGATATTTTTCTTTCTTGTATTGCAAATGAAATATTGGTTTATGATATTTGGCCTCTGTTTCTATTTACATGTTTAACAGCATCCCAACTGTTTTGGTCTGCATGTTGGTGCAGTGGTTGGTAAGGTCACTTTATGGAAAGAAGGCTGCTGGTCTGAACATTGGTAACTTTTATCAATAACAATAACACAGGAAATAGACAGGAATGAGCTTTTGGGCTACTTACTTGGTGTTGACAGGAGTGTAAGGATTATAAAAAGCTCTGATGACATTGTGAGCAAACCAGGAGCATGCCACGATGGCACACAGCCCTGCAAAGTGAGAGAACCAACAGAAAAGATCATTCAGTCAATCCACACATCAAAACTCCAGACTGAGCAAACTTGCTTTATACCTTTTATTTAACACCAGGCGTCCACCTATTGATCCCAACACAATTAGCTTTCAGTGTTTCTTCTCTCTTCAGAGCCTTTTAGACCTGTGATGTTCGAATCATAGCCAAAAGTACTGGGCTCATTCAGTGTAATGACCACTGGAAGGCAGGGACAGATGAGTGGGAGGGAAAGATATTTGGACTAGGGATCAAACCTCTTCCTACATGCTGTGAGACTGGCAGGAGATCTAAGCTAATACAAGTCTTGATAACATTATATAACTCAAAGTATTGTGGGTTAGATCAGTGTAAACCCTCCCATGGGGATTTTTGCCAAATGCTAAACTTTAGCTCTTACAGCTTACAAACCAATTGGTAATATTTAATGGTGTAAATCTTCACTGGTGTTATAATTTAATCTGATTACAATTCACCTGTTAATGACTTGTTTTCTCTAAAGATGCACCTTTAAGCATGTTAACATCAAGCTTCTTAGGGGACTATCTGTTCAAGCAGAGAACTCGAGCTGCTCTGCTGCTTCCCATGTGATCTTCCTCACATGCTACACGCTATACACCAAGTATAACAATCCAATGTGGGTGGTCGATTTAAACAGCAAAGTTCCTGTTTTTCACGCTTGCTTTTTCATCCTCTCCACCTTCCATCTGGCTCTGGGGCAAAACTATACACATCATAACTTCAATATTAAATTAAGAAAACATTTACTTGAAGATTGATGGGATAGTCTTCAAGATTGATAGTCGCTCTTGTGATGGGATCATATACCACACTCTAAGGTCTTCAACAGCTAATGAAGCCTGGGGTTCCCCATGATCAAACCAGTCTATTCCTTAGCTATGAAATTTACTGGTTGCAACATTTGCATCATCACCTCCCACTAGCAGGATGATGCCTCCTGTCATGGCAATGCGGGACTTGCGTAATTTGTCATTTCCCCCACAGGTGGTGCACTTCATTCCCATACAGGCCACACCTAGACCTGCGATGGACACAATGATGCCAACTATCATCAAGGCGCGAGTGGCCTGGAGCGAACCTGGAGCAGTCAGAGAAGGAAACAGAGAATGATTAAGTAGTTGAGGAGATACAGGAAGAGTGTGCAGGTTCTTTTTTGGGGGGAAAAGTGAACAGATGGCTTTTTGTTTTGTGGAATGTGGGAATGCATCTCAAGGAGGTTTAAAAAAAAATTGTGATTTGTAAAAGCACAAAACAAAGAAAGAAAGAAAACTTTATGTGGAGTGTAAATCTAAAAGAACATACTAGGAAATGATTCAGCAGGACTAATACGCAGGCTCCAACCTATCAGACAGACTTTATATGTATGTCCAGAGGTTGTGAATTACATTCACATTAGCCCGTCAGGACACTTTAATGTGGGCTTTTCCTGGAAGTGAAACCAAGGGATACACATGAGCACACAAACAGAGAGAATAAACGTATCTCATGCCCTTTCATTTTCACTTAATCCTGCTAGCCCTTGGAGAGCTGCTGGAACACTCCTGTCAGGGTCCTCATCTGTCAGCTGCACCCCCCCTATAAACCTATCACAAGCTGAGGCCCCTCTTTGTCTCTCAACCCCAGTCCACCTAGAACCAGTCTGTGCCAGTCTAGGCCATCCCTGCCCTGCCCAAACAAACAAAACCCTCCAGCAGGGAGTGAGGGATGGAGGGATGGGTGGAGAGAGAAAGACAGAAGTAGGATGCAGATGATATAAAACGGAATATAAAACAGAGAGAAAAGGGAAACAATAGGGTGGATTATGGTGTAAATGCAGAGGAGAATGTAGCAACCCTATTCAGAATGACATCATTTTCACATCCACTGAATTCATTTTGCAAACAAAAAGCATTAAACTATGCTTGTTGTTATACTACTATTATGTATTACACTCTACAATGGGGTGCATGACCCACTTAGACACCTTACTTGTGTTCTTGTTCTCTAAGACAAAAAGCAACATTTATACAACAGACTGTGGCAAATTTATGTTGGATGTTGGTCATGTAACCCAACCACAGAATAACAAGTTCACGGCTACGGTCCGATTTAAAAGAAAGGAAAATCCTTTCTTCTTTTTTTTTTTTTACTCCCAACTCATTAAACAGTTGGTCAAGACACCCTGGCGTCTCTTTAACATAAAGGGTAGTCTAATAGATTTTAACACAAGTCGCCTACCATCTGACATGCAGGCAGAGGGTAGAGTGGGCTTATTCATAGGTCTCTGTACTAAATGACTGTAGATAGTTATGTCTAGGCTAAGTCAAGCCATAAAAACTATAAATTAATCAGATAAAAATCATAAATATATCATAAAATGAATATGTTGCACATGTGGTATGAAAAGTCTACAGCAATAAAGTTTGATTAATTCCACACCCTATTTTCTTTTTTTTCTTTCTTTGACACATGCACAACCCACTTTTATGTCCATCAAGTGTTCTAACTTCATACAAATGAAGGAAGATAGATGGCACAGTTATGACCATTGCCAGGTACCTTCAGCCTTGGGAGAGAGGAGCATAACTTACTTCTGAGTACAACATTTTGCTAAAACGCTTGTTTTTCTTTTCCTATCCAGCTTCTTGTTTGGACCAAAATCAAAACTAACTTAGTGTAGATTTCAAAATGATTATGATAAGGACTTCAATACATTCTTGTTACAATGCCACCATAACCCTGATTTTCTGGTTGCCTTGGTTGCTTGTAAATACAAAACATGGTGAAAAAGCTTTGTCAATTTTTTTGGTTCAGTTAAACTAAAAACATCATTCGGTTGGGGTTAGAAATAAAAGATTACTCAGATAGCATTGGAAAAGACCATTATTAGGGGTAAAATCTTTTTTTACATTATGACCATTACCTACTGGACACCATGTTTACAGTTCACATGCAGTTGCACCCACAACCATTAGAGGTCATGTATTCTTTGATTTTTATTTACTCTTTTTCTTTGGTTACACATACACACCGAAGCCACTTGTTAAGGTTTAGCAAATTAAACACCTGGTGAGGGTTAGAAAAATGATTAGACATAAATGCAGTGATTGCGTAATCTGTATGTTCCTCACAAATCTTCACTGTGTCATGTGCTGGTAGTACTCGGTAATAGTCTTTTTTTGGAGGCGGACTGTTTTGTTGTAAACAGAGCACACTGATATAAAGTCCACTAAATATAGCTGGCTGGTAATGAATTCCATAAAAAGAAAATCAGCTGAAAAAATTTTTTTTTTAGGGATAAAAGGAAAGGAAAGTTTCTTTACATAGTATTTACAGATGAGTTATGACATCATAATCACCACTGCACAACTGTATTCACAGTTTGTTAACCTGCTCTGCCTACAAGACCTGATTTTAAGATATTATAACTTATCAAAATGATTGCTTCAGGGATTAGTTTCCTGTGTATTAAAGAGCAGCTCCAGTGGTCACCTCTATACTCACATATCCTTTAACTTTTATCAGCTGCAAGCGATCATTTTTGTAGTCTTTGCACTGTTTATGAACCACACTTTCCCCATTGAAACTATATTCTAATAACTGTTGACAAAAGGTGTGACTCAGCACCTTGTGTCAAATGTAACATAGCTAGACTGTCTGTTGACACCCATCCTGAGGCTTATGGAATGATGCTTGGATGATGTGTCATCATGTCCGGACAGCAGGAAGGAGGGTGAGGGGGTCTTCACAGAATGTGATGCTGTGTGGGAGAAGACAAGGTCCCAGTATAGGGACAGATTTGGATCTGAAAATAACCTGGTGTGTGAGGAGCAGGTTGCACCCCGAGGCAGTAAAACCTAATCAGTGATAACAGTGTGCTCCATTGAGAAGCTTCGGCTGAAGGAGCAGGTGTGTGTCCAGCTGGGTTGTAAGTGAGCAACCGTGTAATGGCTAAACACTCTAGACCACCTCAAATGAGTCAAGCATTTCATTTAGTGTAAACTGCTTGACATGTCTTCAGATTGCAGTTTATATTCATTTCCAATTAATCAAATTGCTCTATTTACATGTTTCCCCCTGGAAAACTTACTGTCCAGCTGCAGGATGGAATCGTAGATTTTACACTGAAGTTGTCCGGTGCTTTGGAAAGCGCATGACATCCACAATCCCTGGTACATGGCCACCGCCGTGATGATGTTGTCCCCGATGTACGCTGACATCTTCCACTGCGGCAGAATTGTTCCGATGATCAGTCCGACGATACCAACTAGAGACAGGAAAAACCCCAGCAGCTGGATACCGGAGTTGGCCATGCTTATTAAAAGAATACCCCTTACTTAAAAACGATTTTAAAACAGGATCCCGTGACAGAATCACCTTCTTCAAGTTATTCCGTCTTATAGATCTTTTTGAGCTACTTAATTAAAAGAAAATGAAGGAAACCCCGCAAGCAGGGTCCGTGTCGCCGAAGAGTTGTGTTTCGGTGGTCTCAGAGTTGAGGATGGGCATCCAAGAGATGGGTGATGGTGTGAAGTGGGTGTGTAATTATCACGCCTGCTGATGCATGAGTCGCAGGTCCCTGAGCTCTGCTGAGAAATGCTTCCTCTATTTCAAGAAAAGCAACAGGTTGTTTAGCTGAACTCTTTCTCAGAGTTTAATCGATGAATCCCACATTTTCTGATATGTAAGGTAAACGATTCGAGTTTAATGTTAAAAATGATATTTTTCAACTTTCAAAGAAGGCACAATATTTAAACATGCCCCCTTTCAATGTTTAAAGGAAAATGATAAGCAATGGGGTCTATATTTGTGTATGAAAAAGAGCAGATTAACACCAATCATGCCACTAGGTACGCTACACAATGTTTCTTCGAAGGATATCATGAATATCACGATACATATGCATCTGGTTTGATGGCTGTATTTATCCAAATATTTTCTTCTCACACAGTGACAGAGAAAGAAAGCAAACGCACAAACAGCATTTTGAAAAAGTACAGTTTTTTTTACAGGCTACTAGTTGGAAGTTTGGTGTGTCCAACTGGTAGTGTATATGTTTTTGGGTCTTATACCTTTTTATGGACCTATAGGAAACAGTACACATTGTGGATCGAGGAACTTTTTGTCAAAACAAACAAAATAAAACCTTGAAAACACCATCCCTAATGAAGTATGGTGGTGGCGATGTCATGCTCTGGGGATGTTTCCCAAATTGCTTCACATCAAGAAGGTCCCTCATTTGAATAAATGAATTAGTAATAGATGGTCTGAGACTAGGAGAGGAGCACATTTGAATGTCTTGGAATAGTCCAGTCAGAGATTATGGTCCAAGTTTGAATCTGTGATGTGGTTTAGCATCATTGAAATCCAACTTACTTGTTTGATTAAGGTATTGGCAATGTTTCCCTGACTAAAAGAATTTAGTTTATAAGTTACAACAATGAAGTTCAGTAAAATGAGTCTCAATAAATTATCGATTATTTGGGTAGTCACTTATGTATTCTGATCTTTTTTATTCATTTATTTTCTCTCTTGATTCACAATCGAAAAGTTCTCAAAGTCATAGAGATGATGTAGAGGAAAATGATCCAAACTAAATTAGTTTTTTTAGAGGCAGTAAGGCAACAAAATAAGAAAAATATCAAACCTTTCACAAGAGACTGTATTATTTGTCAGTGGCGGTCCTAGACTTTTATACATTGGGGGGCCAGAGGATGGGCAAGACTTTATCAGAGGGGCCAAGTCACACATTCACATAACTGTGGTCACATTAGAGAGATATGAGAAATAAAACACCTTTACATTCATAATCTGGATCATAAAAATATTTGCAACATGTTCAAAAAGGTCCAAAGAAAGGTACCTTTTTTTTTGTTGGTATTAATTCAATGATTTAATCATTTAATGATCAATTCACTTGTGACTACAGTAATGCATTTGCAACACTGAACAAATAATTTATTTACAGTCTACAATATTCAATACTGGGGGCTTATTAATTAGACTATACAACATGCCAGCTTTAGACATCCTGCAGAGAACAGGCATGAAGCAAGAGACAATAACAAGCTTTGTCTATCTCCGAATCACACTGTGGATAACAATGTTCCTACAGCAAAGTGAGAGGAAGTAATAACCCATAAGCCGAGGGGGAAGTTTTCCCCACTGCTGGGTTAGTGGGAATGTGCTCACCTACTCACTGGATTACTCAACATGTAATGAGGCTTTGCCAGATTGCTCACACAGCTCTTTTACCCCTCTTCTCAACTCCCTTAAGCTGATCCCTCAATTTCTCACATTCTTGCCCTTTCTTTCCATTTTCACCCACCTTTCCTCTCACTATAACTCTTTCCCTTTCAACTGTACTCCGAATTGTGTAATAGGCCTCAAGTCATTTGCTACTCAGGCCAACAAATACCCCATTGTTGCTGGGGAGGAATGACCCTGCAAGGAATCTGTCCCCCTCTTTGAAATGGAGGTTGATGAGTAAGAAGAAGAGGGTGCTTTGGGGTTTGAAGTTGTTTGAATTATGACGGGAATGTAAAGACTGAGAGATGGCGAGGAAGAAAATATGAAGTTAAAGAACGATGAACAGAAAAAGCAAAGTGTTGGAGGCAAATGAGCAGGTGGAAGATCAGGGGCCAGTCTTAGGTCCACTAGTGCTGTTGCTACTGGAGACCTGATTTATATGATGTTCTCTTTGGCTGCTTTTCCACACAGGTCCTGAATTGCAAAAGAGCACATACAAAAAAGATCCCCCCCCCGCCCTCCCTCCTTCCCCTCACCCTTTTACTACTTACCTTCTTAAAAGCGTAAACACACATTCGTCTTGCTGGTTCAGCCGTTGCTCAACGCTCAAGAGGAGGTGAAAGAGAAAACAGCTAAATCAGCCCAAAGAAGGGTACTAACAACATTCTCCCAGGGGCTCCCCCTCCTGTTACAGTGGCCTCCTGTGGGTATGAAGGGAGCAAGTGCATTGCAAATTCAATGATTGAAGTCCTTTAAGTGCCCTTGGAAGTCACTGAGGCATTAACAATAAAGTACACTGTGCCCACAGCCTTTCCCTGAAAAGCTCAGAGTGTGCAAATGAGGGGGATGGCGCCTGCCCTCTACATGTTCCCTGTCTTCTCCACAGGCCGGAGAGATTGTGTTCTCGCTTGGTCTTGTGGACTCATTCTTCTCTTCTTCCTCTCCTCAACAATCTTAAAGGCTTTGCAAGAGCTCCATGCAGGCAGAAACATATTTGGACGGCTGGAGTTCAGCGAGCACCATCACATACTCGGTGGCTTCATGCTGCACATAAGTGAGCAGCAGTAAAGTTGCAAATGTAAGAAATGTGTTTAGATTAGTTGTTGTTCTTTTAATCAACATGGTCATTTCCCATCTATTTACTTGAGATGTGATCACTAAGCTTCCTTTTTTTGAGGGTTTTTAGGTCTTAGTTTAACTTTCCCTCTTTTGTGGTAGTTTTGCACGTCTGTTTTTGTTTTTATTTGCAATCTTTTAATTTCTCTTTGTAATTTTGTGTTATTACAATCATTTCATATTCTTTATGCAAGCAACCACCAAACCAGTTGGCATGCATTTTTATATTTAATTTATTTAAACTGTAACATTAGAAATTCCTTAGAGAATATTTGGCTGCCACCATCCAGCCCCTCCCACACCCTTGCAAGCTTTTATGAGCATTTTATATTTCCACTTATTTGTGACATATTTGTACAAAACGTAGACTAGAATTCTAAAAAACAGATATTAGGATTAATCAAGAAACTCCTGGGTTTTGCACCGTGGATGGCTTTTACACATCTCTGGTGTGGGACTGCTTTGTGATGACAATGTACACTACCAGTCAAATGTTTGGACAAACTTACCTACTATATGTAATTATATTAGATTAGGTACTGTATTGCACGATTACAAAACAAAATCAGTAATTTAAGCTGAAAGATGGCAACTTAGGATTCATGCATCACTTGTAACCAGTGTTTTTTTCCCGTAGCTGTCATGACAAAACTGTACAGGTTACATAATAGAGAAAATAACCATCAAGCCTTGATTCATAAATGTAATTTATTACTACATCATAGTTGCACTTATCTTTGGGAGATGCCTTGACATTTTCTACAACAAATGCTGGGAAACATAAACCAAATACACTTCTTTGGGATTTGGGAGACTATTACTCTGTAAAAAGCAATGACAACATTGATCATATGTGATACAAAAAAACAAACATAGATCAACTTCAGAACAGTTGTTTCTAACATCCCAAACAGTTGCCCATACCATCTGTAATAGGATGTGTTTGATCTGTTATGGAGACTTCAGGGGTTTTAGGACAAGAAATGAGACAGTCATGGACTCATGCCTTGTTAAAACTCATCTCTGTCAACTGTCATCTAACTTGACATTATGTTACTGCCCTCTACTGCCCATAAATGTGTACTGCAGTCAGAGTGTGACCACTGTCCTGTCATAAATGAGCCAAACACATGCTCATTTACCGATGTATATGTTCAAATTTTAAACTCTAAAACTATATCATAGCACTGAATACATTATTTACACAAAAATAATGTAAAAACAACAGACTTTTCTACAAATGTTCAAAGATGAAATCTGGTGCAAGCTGTGTGTCAGGCCTGTTGGCTTCCTTCAGCTTTTCATGTAAAGCTGATGATGCAGAAGCTGACCACAGCCACATGGAATAGTTGATCGTGGAAAGTCAGATCTGTGATCTTCAAAAGCACCAAGAAGAATTCAAAATGAGGTGATGACTACAGATTATATCAAGCTCTGGCTGTGTGTCTATGTGGAGTATTGTCCTCTATGGAAAGGGGTTGTCAGGTGTGTAATTGAAGCTGGCATCCAGGAACATGGCCATGGTTCCCAAGGTGGTGATGATGACAAACAGCCACAAGAAGAGACGGTCCACCACCAGGGCAATGAACTGCCAGTCTCCTGTCATCTGGAAGGAACACACACGCACACACACACATGGAAGAACTGCCTGTAAACGCTGACTCAGCAGTGTACTAAATTCAGTGACACATGAACATCATTGGAGCATGTTTGGGACATCGTGTGCTTGGGATAACAAGCTGCCTGACACTCACCGTGTCTTCCGTGTCCTGCCTCTTCAGCTGCTCGGCCATGTATGTCACAGCGGCAATGGCTGACTTCAGGTTGGGAGGGAGGATCAGACAGTAGCTGTCAGTGTTCGGAAGCCGCTGGAGCTGCACTGTGCTCTCACACCTAAACACACACAGAGGGAAAACTTGAACAAAGGAGAGGAAAGTACTGTGCTGGACTGAAAATATCTCCAGGAAAGTTAGAGAAATGTCTTTTTTTTTTATTTTTTACTTCTGTTATCAAAACAAAGTTCCCAAAAGTTTTAGCTTTTTTAAATGTTTATATATCCCTATATATAGATTCTGCTGTGTTTAATTGTGTTGCTATCTCACAATGAAGCTCCAGATTGCAGCCAAGTGAAGACACCTCCCTCACACTCCCATATCAAACATACAGTAAAGAATAAACTAGACAGACAGAAGTACCGGCTTAATAGTCTTTCTTGTTAAGCCATAAGACATGGTTGAACAAACACTGAACCATCCTTTACGGAAAAAATAACAACATGATTATGTTCCACTATTTCTTTTTCAAAACATTCAACACTAAAAGAGAAGCTCAGTTTCATCCAACAAGTCAGCAAGTGTGAGCAGGAAACATGTTTTAATTAATAACCTTAATTATGAAGTTTTTGTTCACATTAGCCAATATCTTACTATGTTAATATGATTTATGCACTTTAGTCTTGGTGAAGCAAGAGAACAAAAATACATCAGGAAATGTACCTGATACACTTAAGGTATAATACTTTTTTAAAACTCTATGGTTTCAGATGGACATCACATCTTAGTTTCAGTGTAGCTGCGTCCGTGTTGCAGTATTGGTTGTTGTCTTTTTCTATGTCCTCTCTATACATTTTTCCTTCCATTTCTTTGTTATTAAAGCCAGGGTGTCACTTCATGTAACTTTATTTTTTTCACATGGACTTATCAATTACATCAATTGAAATCGATGTGCCTTGTCATCAGTCGAACTTTACTTCCAACG
>JBBBVU010000005.1:4056248-4069589 GCA_037177055.1 Atherinosoma microstoma
CCCCCCCCCCCAACACCCCCCCCCCCCCCCCCCCCCCCCCCCCCCCCCCCCCCCTCCCCCCCTCCTTTCTCTCTCTCCCACCCTCACCTGTTGGGTTTGGGAAACAAGATGGACGAGTCAGGTTTTCGGATGAAGTATTCATCAGCTACTTTGCTGATGGCCACAATCCTTTTCTCCCGAAGGGGAATTGTCTCGAGGGACAGGGGGGTCTCCACTTTTGGCCGCAACATGCCCAGGTAAGGAGGAAGTGTGTGGATGAAGATCTGTGTGGAGAGGGAAGATGAAGTTTACATTTCAGCTGCTCCACTACGTTTATGCAGAATCACTTTACAATAGTCAAAATATCTGATAGTTTTTTTCCATTAATGTATAATTCTATAGCTCTTTTCCTGAAAACTAAATTGGAAAACCAAATATTATTCAATCTTTTTTTTTATATTTCCAGTCAAAAGGTTGTTGGTTCACCTTTTCCTGTTATTAATTCATCTGGTTGAATTCTTGTTTCCTGATTTATGGGACAGCTGAGACGCACTTGTTCTGTATTTGCCCATTAGGACAGAGGTATGTGCCTCGAGGTTAAATTTAGAAGTGAGACAACCTTTGGGAGCAGTCGCTTTTGAATGATGTGAGAGGAGAAACCAAATGGATAATGCTCTCCAATTCCTCAGTTTACTCTCACTGTGCCCTTGAGCACAGCACATAACTCTGGATGCTCCAGTGAAGCACTGAAGAGAAGGACTATAGTTGTACTGGGCACCACCAGATTATCTGTAATTACAATAGAAGTTAATGCTGGATTTATCTTAATAAAAAAGAAGGAAAAAAACTCATTTTCCATAACTATCAGATGAGACTCCCTTGCTCTCTTAATGACACCAGAATCACAGGAAAGGCCTGACTTAAAAATTGTGAATTTGGTGGTGATTTTGTGTGTATTCAGAGATAAATATGTAAATGTCCTTATGTAACTTCCTCTGACCTTTTTGTTTCACCGTCTGCTAAAACAGCTGTCATATTTCCTGCAGTCTGCATCAGACACAGACCAGTGAGTCACCCATAAGCACGAGTTGCATGAAAGCTAAAGAGAGAGGTTTGAGAAGTGAAGGGAGGCTTTACTGAACAACAGCTCTCTCTGTCTTGGGTCACCTCTCACTGCTTTTATAGAGTAAAAGAAGCAAACTGCTGGAGAGGCTGAGATTTCTCTGAACAATATAGGCTGAGATGAGGTAAAAAAAAACTACAGGAAAACGAGAATACAACTACGGGGTGATAGATTTTCTCTGATTTGCTGGATTTTTTTGTAAGCCAGGTGTATGACAAAAAAGAAAGAAAAACAAAAAGCATCAAGTGACATACACTTTGTGATGAACCCATTTCAGTCCGAGACTGTGTTATTGTCTATCTTATCTATTTTTACTTTATTTTATTATGTTTTATCATATTTCATTAATCTCCTGTGTTTTATGTTATTTTTATGATTTGGTGTTGTTTTTACTTGACTTAATGCACAACACTTTGTTCAGCTGCAGCTGGTTTTAAAGGGCTTTATAAATAAGCTGAACTGGTTTACAAAGCAACTGCATGAGCAGTGTCAATCCAGGTGGGAGGGCTAAGGTTGCATGGCACAAATATTTTATTGCCAATCACATGTAAGGACAGACTAGGATCATACTGTTATGTGAAAGAAGGAAGGGGGGAGTCTAGTGGTCCACAGCGTGTCAGGAAAACAGTGAAGAAGTAAGTAAAAACCAACAAAGAAGCAGCATCTGGTTGCATTTCAATGATCTTGGAGACTGCAAAGCTGAGAGCAGAATTTGTAAAATGAAAACATTTTCCATTTTATCTAACGTATCATGAAGTTCAGACTCTTCAATTGTTCATTTAAAGGGTTGGTCAAAATTAAGCAATACTAACTGTATTTCTTTTAACAAAAAATGCATAAAAATAAGACTTTTATGAAGATAATAAATACAATTTTGTTTACCAACAGACAAACCATTAATAATAGATAAATTAGGCAAAAGAAATAAGCTCTAAGTGATACTAAATTTGGGAGTTGGAAGACCCAGCTCTTCTAAGGCAGCTGAATCTTTGAAACAAGTCAGTTGTCTAATCACTACGAAGAATGAAGCAAATCACTACATTTCCCATCAACAGTTGTTAATGTTGTTCAGCATTTTCATGAAAAGATGTAAAAAAATGATCAAATACATTTAGTTGCACTAAAAATCTGGCTTGACTTGTACCTTCAGGAATCTAGCTGCCATATCCACTGGTGATAAAAAAAAAGAAGTTAATATAACCCTGTTTATACCCTATGCAAGTGATGTTATTGCCTAAACTCAACCAGGAAGTCTCATTATAACCTGTTCTTGTGTTGACCTGTCACCAAGGCAACCAGCCAAATGGCAGTATTGGAAATTAAAATGTGACTTCCAAAAATTACTCTGGGTATTGTATTTTAAAATAAATAGCAATAATAGGTTTTTCTTGTATTAAAATGGGCTCTTATTCACCAAAAGCACTGCAAATTAGTATGTAAAGACGTTTCCTTCCTCATAAAACCTTCAAAATCTTTACCTCATCTTGCTACCTGCACCATTAGCTGTAAAATAATCCAGTGGGATAGATAAAAATGCATTTATGTTTAGCCTATCTTCTGTTCAGGACACCCGTCACTCTGATCTAACACATTTTACTCGCTGCAAATACGGAAATATAATCAAAACCACACCTTTAATGATTTCACAGAACACACAGGCTGATTTAAATCAAGGGGATTAAACACATCCAGAGACACTTTTTCTTACATCTCAAGCCCTTACAGATCAATTTTGGTTTTAATATCCACTGTAGTTTCTTCCTTATTGATCTTTTTGGCAACTGTTAGATTTCCCACAGCCTGGATCACGATAAGCTGCGAATACAAGAGAGGAAACTGCACCCCAGAGAGCATTACTTCATCTACAAAGACATCATTTCACTAGGATAGCTGCAGTAACTCAGCTGCTGTTGCATTTTCACATCTTTGTGCTCCTCTGGCAGACCAGAGCCTCACACACTTAGACTTAAAGAAAGTCATCAGCGGGGCTGAGCTGGAACAGCTCAAAGACATGACTATGGAACATAAAGGGACACACAAGGCCCGGAGAGAGAAGAAAAAGATCATAAAGGCTGAAATAGGTTTCTGTTGCTTTCGATATCCTACGAGCTAACACCACGGCCCCTTCAGTGCACTTAGACAGTCTATAGCTGTAGATTTAAGGCTACAGATGACCACTTCTAACAGTTAATGGGGACTTTCTTGTATAAGACTGATAATTCTGTAACTACAAGCGATTACAAAATGGGGAGGGTTGTTTAAAGTCCATCACACTAATTAAACAGCTGGAGTGGTGAGATGTTATTGACACCTGCATATATCGCAACACCAGCTCTGCCCCCTCAGCATCACGGGATATCAATCTTTCTCTCACTTCCTGCTGTTTCCTCTTTAAAGGCTTTTAAATTAAAAATGAGAGATGACGAAAAATGCTTCGTATCACACTGAACACACAATTCAACCAGATTTTTGATCATTAGTCCTTTCTCCTGATCAGATAATCCCTAACTTGTCTGCGAGCATATGATGGTTAATTTGAATATAAAGAGGTTAGATGAATGGACCACTTCATAGCCAAGCTATAAAGTGGTCCATTATGTGCTGTAATGCCATAATACACTCTTTATTGTGCCTGCTCTTCTCTTCTGTATTCTTTCAAATAATGTACAGGACATGGTTCAAATTCCCCGGAGCTAAGGGGAGATTGGCTGAGAAGACTAATCTCACACATTAAATAGTCCACTTCCAGGCGGTATTTTAGTTTATTTTCAAAACAGTTAAATCAAAAGAATAACATTAATTTGTTGTTGTGTATTAATTCACTAATTATAAATGTTAATTTTTACATATTTATTTACTATTTGAGACAATTTTGCCTGGATTCCCTCTGTGGCCTTTCAGATTTACCCTGCAGATTTATGTAGCCAACCATGCCACTTATTTGTGTCGCGCTATTGAATGAGTCAGCGGGAAATTTTTCACTGTGAAAAACTGTGATAAATACAGTTTTACAGCACAGACTGCTGGGTTCACTACTGACATAAGACTGTTACAAACTCTACAAGAACAGAGAACTTTGTTCGTGTGCAAAAACCCGCCCCACTGTGGACAAAGTTTCTCATGAAGTATGAAACAACCCGGCCAAAGTTAACTTTGTTCTTGTCAACTCGAGAACAAAAACAAAGTTCTGTGTTCTAGCAGAGTACATACCATGCTTGAGGGTAGGCAAACAACAGCACTGGTCTTAGTCCCATTTAACACTGGTGTGTTTCATGACTTTGATAATGATGATGAGTGTTTCTGAGCAGGCGATCCATCAATGCCTGCTTTTTGTGGTTATAAGAATAACTTTCCTGCCCTTATTCAATTAGCATTTTTTTTGCTGCAATCCATGGATAAAAAGGAAATGTCAGGAAAATTTAGGGATATAGACCTCAAACTAGTGAAATTCCTGCATAATTTGTATAAAGTTGTTATATGAGATGTCTCTGACTGTATCAGCTGCATGCAGTAGTAGCAGGATGTTTTTGGAAGCAATCCTTTTCTTGGCCGAACTGCTGTGCACAAAGTCACATATATGTGCATGCGACTTGCGAAGCCCTGCACGCCTGAAATTAAGCCCCCCCACCCAAAAAAAGCCCCTGAGTAATTTGAAACACTCGAAAATATAAACTCAGCAAACAAAAGCCTATTTTGTTCCGGCAAAGATTAAAGATATGTTCAGCTGTTTTTATAAGATATTGCTGCTCAAGTGTGAGCCCCACTAGTTTACTCAGGTCATGTACAAGCTTGATATAGCTAACATATTCACAAAGCTTAGTCTTACACCCACCAAACACAGAGCAAAAATGTATTTGCTACTGTGTCGTTAGTCACCTTTCCAATAATCACTCCTGTTTTAGGTTTGTTTTTGTTTTTCAGAGGGAAAAATGTCTTAGTCGCTGTTTATTCCCAAGTCTGCTGTAATGTTCCATCTACCGGTGCTGACATGTGCCAAACATGAAACTCAGTGTCAAGTTTTTAAGTCTTTATGTTAGGCTGTAAAATAAGAGCAGCTGGAGAGAACTACAATACTCAGTGTTGATGGTGGGTTTTTGCTACTGCTCGCAACTCATTTCACTTTACAGATGATTAAATCTTATTGTACAAAATACACTTCTAAATGACATCCTGTGAGATAAACCCACATGAATGACCATAAATTCCCTTCCACTCATGTTGACTGCACAAAACCTTTCTCCCCTCCCACATGTTATGAATACCGATCACTGATAATCTGAGGAGTAGGAGTGAAAAGAAGTGGAACATATAATGCTTCCATTCCTCCATCAATCCAGCACTAAGCAGCTCATTTCCATTAAACCATGCAAATCAACTAGCCTGGACAAATTATGAGCCGGAGCCTGTTCGAGGTGAGCGTCCCCTGAAACCACAACAGAACTCAGAACAAAGTGTGGAGCTGCTGCTCAGGCCTGTAATTAGCTTCACGTAAAGCACAGTGAGGGCAGCAGCTGTTGATGGAGGTTAATGGTTTAACATTAGGTTCAGAGTGTCAAGAAGTGTGTCCACTTAATTCAAAATGTCTGCCTTAACCCAAAATACTCCTGCCTCCATTAACGAATTAACATAAAATTAATGTTCACTAATTATTTCAAGGACACAGTTTATTTGGACAATGAAGCAGAAGATGTTGCACTTAAATTTAATTTACTTTAGACTTTTTAATACTTTTGGGTTGATTCACATTTTCATTTCATTAATTCACAGATTTGCTGTTTAATTGAATGAATCTAAATGAACTGTGTAAATATGCAGAATAATCATAATCAGGAAATTATTGAAAGTAGTGTTGGTCTGATTCCACCTACTTTTGTTTCATCCTATTTAGAACTAAATGTGTAAGTATAAATGGTACAAGCCAAAGAAATGATGGTAGGGATATTGAAGATGTAGTTGTGGCTTTAGGTTTGGGATTTGCAAAAGCCTCTGACAGTAAAAAATAAACTGTATAACTGTATATATTTTGCCTCGTTTATATACAAGACAAACTGTGTCATATGAAGCAAGACTTAGTTTTTTGAATGAAACATCAGAGATGCCACTGTTTGCACAGACTTGGAGCCCAGCAGCAGTCAGTGCATCTGTAACCAGCACCTCTTCTATATATGACTTATCTTATACTAAAGACTACCTTGCGGACCCACATGGGCATCATATGAGTGTTGGGAGAGCGGTGGTGCAGGTTGAGGACGACCACGCTCAGGATGACAGAGAAGGTGACCAGGATCATGGTGAACATGATGTAGTTGACGATGATGGGAACACCCAGTGAGGTCTCAGGGATCTTATCAGCCAGCAGCAGCAAGAACACAGTGAGGGTCAGCAGCACATTGATGGACAAGCCCATCTTCTCACCTGGCAAAGAGAAAGAAAGAGAGAAAAAAATGATGTTCTCATACCCAAATGATCATATCCTGAAACCTGAAAATGAGAACCTGATGGCCAGTTTCCCTGATGCAGGATCAGTTACTGCGGAAACTTCGAAGTTCAGGGAAATCTTTTTGCATCTTAACTCCTCAATATATTGTTTTCCTGAACCTAACCAAGTAGTTTCCCTACTTAAATCTGACAACTAACTACAGTGAGAATGTGTGATTGTACCCTGCTCTTGCAGTCACCTGGTATATCTGCACTGTGACTCTGCTGAGGAAAGAATTTTTCTTACATTCTTTCCTCAGATTGGATCAAATGACTTAATTATCCATCTGTATAAATTAGGGATGCACAATATTGATTTTTGACCAATATCAGATATGCCGATATTTTACTACTCATTTGGCCGATAACCGATACCGAAGTTCTCCCCTTACACATTATTGCAGAAATTATCTTGTTTCCTCTGATGTAGAATTAAACTACAGTATTATTGTGCTTTTTCGTTCACCCATCTTTTATTCTATCGGTTAATTGTATAGGTGGAAAGGCCCATATCAGCCGATACCAATATTGTGCCGATAATATAATGTCGTACAGAAGAATGTTTTATATTTTCCTTTGTAGATGCCATATCACTCTGCAGATGGATTTCCTTGCCATGAATAAAACTTTTAGAATGCAACTATCATTTGATGCTCCACATCTCTTTATTTAGCTAAATTCTCACCACACAATAAGCTTGTATAATTACTGCGACCCTCCTTTGTGATCTTTTAACCTTGTGTGTGCTGCCACCTACTGGACAGTTTTGGTAACGTTGGTATAGTTATCATTTTGCAGTGATTCAATAATGGCACAACCTTTAACAATTTTTTATTCCACTTGTACCCTGGACAGTATTTGTCTGAAACATAATGATTAGTTTTCATCGTACTTTATAAGTATTGCTCAATTCGGCAACTGTTTTGTTTTCAAAAGGCTATTTTAACAAGCTAAAGTAAGCTAAGCTAGCTCCTTGTTTATGTTGTGGGAAAGCTTTGCTTTACAGAATGGGACTAATTCCAACTCATGATGTGCAGGTTGCATTAATCTGTGCCAGTAACTTTTGATTTACTTTAAATGATAAATAACTGTGTTGCATTACACTCACTGTATTTTCTGTAGAACTGATTAACATTTTCATTTGTGTAATTTGCAACGGTTTTACATTAAATGACAACGTTCTCAGTAGAGTTCACAAGAAAGATCGAGTTCAGTGGATTGTAGCTGGCTCTCTAGCTCGGTTCAGATGTGCATTGCAGTGGCAGCATAGTTGCAAATCAGAAATAGCTCATATAAGTGTTCAGTTTGGCTGGTGATATCCAGAAACTGCTTTAATCTATGAATGCAAGTGCAATTGGCTCACTTCATGACAAAAGCAGTCTATCAGGAGGATTTCAAATTAGCGCAGTCACTAACAAGCAGATCAGTCAATAATCAGAAGTCTGATTTACCTGTTCAGGTTAAATAGTGAAGATGAGCTCTTTGACTGAGATAAAAAAGGATTGTCAGAGGACTTCTCTCTGAAGTTAAACTACATTCATAGTTGGGATTTTCTTTGAAGACTTTTCGTATTGGACAGAAAGTAGGGAAGTGTTATTAACCCTTGAATGTAATATTCCAATAGTGAGCCATCAGCTGTCTTCTATAGATTTTGCTGCACGCACAAATGATGTGTTCTGCTGTGTACTGAACCAGCTGGAAATGGGCCATTTGAGGACTTTCACATCAAATAAGCAATGCGATATAAATCTGAAAATGAGAAATATGCTGTTTGCATGTGCAACTTTAAATGTCCAGCCAGGAAAGTCTGTTCACATTTTATCTAGCAGCTCACAGCTTTATTCATCTACTGGCATCTGTTTAAAAAAGAGGGGGAACGACAGACCCCTCTTCACGTAGCAACATCAAACTTCTCATATTTATATTCATATTTCTCTGCAATCAGGAAAAATGCCTATGAAAATCTGGATGATGATATTCAGATCTTTTCTTCCAGGACCAATAAAAATATATAAAAGAACAAAAAATGAAGAGCTGCGAAATGTTTTGGAGCTGCAGTCGTCACTCCAGATTGTCCCTGACCTCATCCAGTACAATGTGACTTGGAAATCAGTGATATATTCCAATAACATTCTGGTTATTTCAAATATCCACATTACTTAACTTCTGTGCGTCCTCAACCACAGCCATCTCAGGTAAAAGAATTAAGAAAAATGTTTCTTTGGAGGAGTGAAAATAGCTGTGAACTGTGAGGAGTATAACTCGATACTGTCCTTACTGAATTTTTCACTCTAGAAGGAGAACTGACATAATTATATATGCAACAGGTCTGGGGCAAAGTGAAGTATATCCATGCCTTTCAGGTGCAAATTCATCATCATGCATTTTGGCTAATACAGACAGGAAGGGAATCATGCCAAAAGTTGTGCTGGATTAGGCACAAAGGAGGAACGTGATGATTTCAAACTATTCCTTTCGTGAGTTTTACCAGAGCAAGGTTTCTTCCTCTTGGGGGATTCGGCTCTCAGGTTTTAGAAAACATCTGTCTTGTTTAACTCACCAGTAATCACTCCAATGGAGAGTTCATTTCCCACTATAAATTAAACTGATTGGCTAGCAGAGCACAAAGTGCCAACAGGAGCATTCATTGATCATCATATGCTGTGTTTGCCTTCCACTGGCTGCAGGACAGTAATATATACTGCATGCTAGCTTATTGTGTAACAGAGCTGAAGGATTACTCTTACATCTCCATCACATTGCATTGCGGGAAAGTTCTTGTGAAACATTAAAATTCTGCATCTTCATTTAAGTTTCCGCAATTTCTTTTTAGTGTGAGGGGAAATTTCTCCAATATGGTCAGTTTAATCATAAACAAAGACATTTTTGACGTTAATGATTCAGCTCCAGGAGGAGGACCAAAACTACAACAAGCTATAGGACAAAGAATAAGGATTGTGTACCAGGCAGTGAGCCTCGGCTCATATTCAAGTGATCTGAATGTATTTTTGTAAATCATGTACCTGCATCTGGAGGCAGATAGAAGTTAAAGATGGCGATGATGGTGATGAGGATGCAGGGGATGATAATGTTGATGATGTAGTACAGAGGCTTCCTCTCGATGATCAGGTAGAAAGTCACGTCCTCATACAGGTCATCGTTCATGTTCTTCCTGCTTGGCTTGTGTCTGATGTACCACTCTCCACTCTCTGGGGGAAAAACATTGGAAGGAAGTATTTGAATTAAGGGCCACACATTTTATATTTCTATCACACAAGCAAGCAAATCTGCAGATAAGAATAATCAAATAAGTAGAAACTGTGCTGTGGGCATGCATTGAATATTAAGCTAAAGCAAACACTGAAAGCAGATTATCATGCCAGCCACTCTCACCACTGAATCCCTCATCTAACTGGATCTCCCGGATCTCATTGCCATTGGAGTCCAGTGCATATTGCAGGTTGATCTCTGTTGAGTCATATGTGTAGGAGCGGAACTGCATGGTGCAATTCTGCCAGTCAAATGGGAAATATGTAACCTGGACAGAAATATAGGTATGGTAAAAAAAGGAGAAGGATCAAAGGGAAATCACCTTTTCACACACTGACACTTACATCCGCTATGAGATGTTTTAATTTAGCTTGTGCATGCATGATAGTTTAGTTTAGACTTGATTGCTATTTGTACAAGTTAAAAACAGGTTAAAACTGTTGGAATTCTTGTGCATGTTCCTGAGTCAAGTAACAAGCAGACAAACAAACAAATAAACCGTGCATGGAGACAAGGTGCGTAAGGTAAATAAACTAAAAATTATAAATAAACTACACATTATAAATAAGCAATAAAACAAACTAGTGAATTAAAAACAGTAATGAAAACAGATACATTCACACAGAACTGAATTTGGGCCAAAATATCAACATAGAAATTGCACAAGAAAAAAAATTGACCAGCAAGGGGGGGTTAATATAACTGAATAACTGGTAATATGCAGGATATAACTTTACAGCAAAGGTGACAGTAAAGGTAGCTTCCTGAAAATTGACGGAAAGAGTTCTTGATCAGCAATCAGCAATATATGACTAAGTGGGAGAAAACAACAAGAAAACATGCTGCATGTTTACCTGGACTGCACAGGAGCTACAGTAGAGAGCAGGGGGTGTCCAGGTTACTCTGCCGTTACTATAAATCTGAACATGGACGTGCAGAGCCACATCAAAGACCCCGTCATTACTGCAAATGGAGATGCATAAAAACAATAACCTTCTGAGTCAAATAATTTGCCATGTCGCTTCTTATTGTATCACTCTGTACTGTATTGTAACGTATCATATCTGATTGTGTATTGTTAAGTACTGTCACACTACATGGGAGTGGTTCTCAAACTGGGGGTCATGGGATTATTTGATGGGGGGGGGCAACAACAATGCATGTTATTTTGGGGTCATGGCTCAGAAGGTTTGAGAACCACTGCTATATGCTAATGCTCACATACTAACAACACAGAGCTCATATTCTGCTGATGTATAAAAATGAGTTATTGTATGGTACCATAATGGACTGTAAATGGACAGTACTTTTATAGCGCACATTCGTACAGCAGTTATACTGGATCATACTTGCTTTCTACACATTCATACCCCCGATAGGCACATTGAGAGGCAAGGTGTTACATATAATGTAACGTATGCTGTTCTGTGATAAATCATCTTGTAGAGTTTATCAGAACTGGCCTGAAAAGACAAAATTATGGCTTTGGACATTTACTCAAACACAATGACCCATCTTTATTTAAATGTTCCTGTCAAACAAGCTCTTTGTTTGTTGTGAGAATTACTCTGATTCGCAGATGTGAAGGAAGTAAAATGATCTTGTTCTAGTCTGTCAAATGCTTTGTGTTGTACAAAGATGTATGAAACTTTTTTAAAGCTCAAAGGCATTCTTATTAAAGATAATAAGAAACATCTACCATCAAGGCCAGGGCTGCTTTTAGCAGAAGCGATTTGGATCGGCACCAAAATGTGACAGATCCTTCATTTGCAGCAGTTAGCTTCCCTAAATTGAGCTTGGTAATTTTGACACAAAAATGACCTATTTTGTTGTAAATCTTCCCTTTACAAACCAAAATGTGCTGAACAGTGTGTCTGTGTTTTGGACTGCACCCTTCAGCATGAATTATTATTTTTTGTCTCAGTAGGCAAATAACGTAACGGCCATGGAGAGCTTTACATCCACATTCAAGCCTATCAGACCCATCTTTAAAACATTTGAGATAGCACAGATTAAATGGAGAAACTTCCCCTTTCACTGCATAATGTTGAAAGTATGCAAAACCTGTCTCTGCAGTTAAGCCTGTGACACAATACACAATAGAGACATCAAGTCAATTAGACACAGATTTAACCTTCTGCCAGAGCACAGTCTGGAATTTTATGGCGCTGGTAATTGAAGTGGGAGAAGCTTGCGTCCTTAAAGCGGACCCTCCTTAAAACCCTGACTCTGTGAAGGCGCTGCTGCTGCTGCAGAAAGGACTAGTATCGATCATACAAACTCAGAGAAGTATACACTCGCTTGCGTGTGTGTCGACATTCCTATTTGTTTATGTGTGTGGTTCCAGATGAAAGCCCACAAGCTGAAGTTGCTGAGTGGTGTCATCAGCTCCGTTATTAGGAAGCAATGCTGCTTAATTGCCCATAAAGTGTTGATGAATGGAGCAGTGGGGATATTTACAGTGGTGTTAATGGGAGCATGCATGTTTGCTGGGGTATGGGTAAAAAGGCCACACTTGCTGCTCTCACTATCTAAATTCTTTAATCTAACGCATTTACCTGTAGTTTTTTCCATTGCACGAATGCTGTAACGACCAGATATTTAACCCAATGTCTGCTGACAGCACTCGTATTGACTTCACATGCTGCGAATTATCAGCTATGAACAGTTTCCGAATTAGAGCACCTCATTCACGACCAGTTTCTAACTAGTGAAGTAAAATGTACATATGTATGTTGTTACTCAAGTTTTCTTTTTGAACGAATAGCCATATCCTTTCACTGCTGAAAACATTTCAAGTACTAGTCAAAAGTTTGGAAATGCAGGACCTGTCAGTGGGTGTTGATGTTTTTTTCACACCAGGAAGCTGCAGATCAATATGTAACCAGACTACATAGTTTCTGGAGGAAGTGCAGTGGGATCGGTGAGACTACCCATCCCTTGTCTTTTTAGCTTGTTGCAAAAAACATTAAAAGTCAATCCAAAGCTGCTTCCTAAAGTCAAGGATGTTTTGTAAGTTGGATGTGTCCCTCTTAGTCATGGCCTTCTAAAGCTTGTGGTTGGAAAACTAAGTGTGTATTGAGGTGAGGCTACAGCATACAGATGCAGCCACATAGGCAGTCTTTTAATTTATGCACAGGGTATTCACCTCCCTGCCAGCCAGGTCCTACTTGAGAGACCCCTACTTGTAAATTTGCTGGACTTTGGCAGGGAAAGGCCATTCTAAGTGGCTGCATCCACCGGTATGAGATGTGCCTTTCTGGTGTAAAAATACAAACATACGGGTGAGTTAAAAGCAGGACTTTTGATTTTCTCTAAAAGTCCTGCTGTCATTTTGTATTGGAGGCAAAACTGCAACCCAGTGTGACTTGAGATGTAAACAAAAGCTTCAATAATCTCAGCTGTATTAATGAGGGCTGCATAGATAGATAGATAGATAGATAGATAGATAGATAGATAGATAGATAGATAGATAGATAGATAGATAGATA
>JBBBVU010000005.1:4069689-4092701 GCA_037177055.1 Atherinosoma microstoma
TAGATAGATAGATAGATAGATAGATAGATAGATAGATAGATAGATAGATAGATAGATAGATAGTTTATTGATCCCAAAGGAAATTTTTAAAAAAATGGATGAAAGCAAAACTTCCTCTGATTGGAATAAAGCCTTCATCAGCTAGGTGTACATGAACACAGGTATTTTGTAAAGCTGAGATTTTCTCTCCTACTTTTCCCCAAAGACTCATGTCCTGGTTCCATTTACACAAAAAAAAAGCCAAAAGAATGTAGTCTACATGAACACAGACACAGCTGAAACCAAAAGATGGTAGTCCCCGCAATCTGATGCTGCAAGCAGAAAGCACCGATCATCCTGTACACATGTAAAGGCACAAAAATCTTCATTATGGAAGCAGCTTTCTTATAGTTTTTTTTTTTGGTGCCCAAATATAACATTTGCATGTAACCTACTTAGAAAAATCTACATTTATCAAAATACCAGAGAATGTGTGGACAAGGCCATCACTACACCTGTGCTTTGTTTCAAGTCAAAATGTCTCTACAACATTGAAGTTAGGGTGTGATATGGATGTTATGCATTGCACAAACATCTAATTATCAATATATCATACAGGCCGAGTGTGCAAGTAGTTGGCTGTGTCGATTAATTAATCAATTAATCAATGTGTGTTGCTTACTTATTAATAAGAACAATGTCAGGGAGCCACAGCTTCCCAGAGGGGACACGCAACACCTCGATCCCATCATGCTCTTTGGGCTTCCATGCCAGTCGATGATCTGTCCATTCCTGTTTTAGAGAGAGGAGAAGTAGTTTCTGTATGTGCAGTGTTGATGTGACAACACAGAAACTCACATTCACAGAGGGAGAAACAGCGAAGGGCAGCAGCCTGAAACTGCATTTACAAATGTAACCAATTTGTTGTTTCAGTTTATTTTTTAATTTTGCCTCTGCTGTAATTAGAGTCCTCAGGGATGAGTTCCATGTTGATTTGCATAACAATAACACCATTTGCATATGTTTTCATTTTTTGCCTGCAACTGTTCTCGTGGTTACTTGTGCAGAGTGCATCTGTACAGTGTTTACTGAGCTTCACATAAAGAAGGAGGTCATAAGTTAATAAAGTTGCCACTGGAGTAGGCGTCATGGTCGAGTTGTTCAGGATGATCAGGAACGGGGAGAGGTTGTTCACTCAGAGGGAACCAGAGGGTTTGTCTGATTATTCCATGAGTGGGCCTGACTCCTGCCATGAACTTCAGTTTTAAGAGCTGACATGCAAATAGACTTACCAGATTCATGACAACAGTTGTGCTCATCTCTTCATTTTTCATATTCTGAGGGGAAAAAATATGAAATAGTATATGAATAATGGTGGATTCAAATCTTTGTAAAAGATCCTGTTATACACACATTTATATAAAACACCATGATATACTCTTAAAAGTAGTTTTTCAAATAGATTTGACGATCCTTCTTTTAAATGTGATATGTTTTATGTTTGGAAGGATTTTATTTACTCATTTATTTATCTGTCAATATATGCTTCATTATAGAAATGCTTGTTTATTTGTAAACAATAACAAGAGGTTTATCGTGCTTATAAGTTACTGTAATCTTGAGCAGAGTCACGTAATGGTAGTTTTTTTTAGAATCATAACAGTGGCCCACTGCATTGTGAGATTTTCACCCGCTATCATATGTTCATTCTCGGAAGTAGGAGGGGCTGAGCTTCTATAAGTCCGACTTGCTATTTAAAACGCAGTGAGGAATGTCAGAGAGAGACAGCTGGGTCTGAATGAGAGATAGAGAGAGAGAGGGTTGACTTAAACTACCTCTTTCTTTCACATAAAACACAAAAAAAGACTCTCCTATTACTGAGCCGCCACTCACTGTTACTTCCCGAGACTGTTTCAACGCACATCACAATGTCCCTCAGAGACAGTTTTTTATAACAACTCACTGGTTAACTAGTTCTTGGCAGAAGGAGAGATGGAGAATCCCTGTGGGTTACTTTTTAACCCTTTGAACCCTGAGCCTATTTTGCTCTACTGGAGAAGATTAAATTAGGATGGCAAACAGGAAAAATGCAAACCTCACCTAAAAAAACCACTAACTCTTTGGACTATTGCATGGTTTGGATCCAGTTTTGTGGCTGTGGAGCCAGAAATGTACACCTTATAGCACCCCCTATATAGGTTTGAAATATTGAATTTCATTTAGTTATGATTGGAATTGTGTTTGGAAAAATGTAAAAAGGTTTTTACAGTCTTGTAGCTGAGGCTCTGCAGTTTAATTTGATGTGCAGCATCACTATCATCTGTCTGATGACTACATTGTTTAGCTCTTTGATTGATAACTGCTGTGTAAAAGCCCCAAATGTGGGGCCTATAGGGTTCAAAGGGTTAACTTTGTCACACTTGAACTTGAAGCGTCCCATGTGACTTCCTTTTCCAGAGTGGGACTGACCTTGAGTGGAGGTGTGAGGAGCATGCTCGTTACAGACGCTGGGGCGATGCGCCACATGGAAGAGGGCCAAGGGAAAATTAGGCGACTATAAAATGACCTGGTGTGTGTGCTGGCAGCAGCTCAGTCAGTGAACGCTGCTAATGTCATTTCCCAGCCTGATCATGTCAGCGGTATGGCACAGTTTATGCCATCTGGTTTAGAAATCAGATATATTCGTTGTCTTAAACATTAAATTTCAGCATCATTTCAGATAGCAAATAACCTAGCCTTTCTGGTTGAGAGCTCCAGCATGTTCAATGACCGCCCTGACTGCTTAGTATGGGTGAAGTCAACGGTTGCTCGAGGTCATGTATGTTGTTGTCATGTCTACAACGGCACACAGGAGGCTCCTCATAACCTCATTGGCTAATTTATATTCAGTGAGGAAGCAAGGACATGGAAAATTGAGTAAGTGGGTCAGCAGTCCCAGAAGAGCCAAACAACAGCAAGGGGCCATGCATGGTTGGCACAGCAGCAGACCGTGGCGTCTAAACTTTTGAATGTTGGACACGACTTGAACAGATTATTCATACAAGCCGAATTCCATAAATGTTGGGACGCTTTTTAAATTTGTACAAAAAGAAAACTAAAAGACCTTCAAATCACATAAGCAAATATTCCATTCACAACAGAACATACATAGCATAACATTTCTAAACTGAGAAAACTTACAATTTTATGCAAAAAATTAGCTCATGTCAACTGTAATGCTGCTACATGTCTCAACAGTTAGCACAGAGGCATGGTTACCATGGTTACCATAGTGTAGCATCTCCTCTTCTTTTCAGAACAGTTTGAAGACATCGAGGTTATAAGTTCCTGGAGTTTTGATGGTGGTATTTGGTCCCATTCTTGCCTAATACAGGTTTTTTTCCAGCTGCTGAAGAGCTTGTGGTCGTCTTTGATGTATTTTTCAATTAATGATGCACCAAATGTTCCCTATAGGTGAAAGATCTGGACTGCAGACAGACCAGTTCAGCACCCAGACTCTTCTCCTGTGAAGCCATGCTGATGTAATAGCTGCAGAATGTGGTTTAGCATTGTCCTGCTGAAATACACAAAGCTTTGGACGGGAGCAAATGTTCACAGATAATCAACGTGATCCAACACTTTGCTTCCACAATTACTTCTGGGGAGCAAAGTCCTCCCTCTTCGGTTCTGACAGTAAATGTAAAGGTGTGAATGTGAACTGGTCTGCCAGAATGAACTATCTGAGACTCAAAAACAGAGTCAGAACCAGAATGGCGTCTGTTTGAAAGCACTTTTCAAGGTCACAGACAGTACCAGTGTGACATTTTGGTTGAGAACATGTTGCTGACAAGATTCCCCCCCAAAGTTTATGACACACCTCTGAGTGCATCAGAAACTCTTCTTGGGTTAGGTATCAATCTACAAAAGCAAAGACAGCAGCTGTAACTATGATAATCCTTAAAAACTCATTATTCAAGTCAATTCAATTCAAAGTTTATTTATATCGCACCGTAAAAACAACATCAGTTGACCAAAGTGCTGACCCAAATAAAATAAATAAAAAGATGAAATAAAAAAATGGCCTTGCGACAGACTGGCGACCTGTCCAGCGTGTACCCTGCCTCTCGCCTGATACTTGCTGGGATAGGCTCCAGCCCACCCGCGAACCCTGCATGGATTAAGCGGTACAGAAAATGGATGGATGGATGGAAATAAAAAAATCACAACAACAAGCCAAGGTAAAACTTTACAAGCATTTGAAGGCCAATGAGAAGAGGTGTGTTTTCAGTCTGGACGTAAACTGTTCTATAGACTGAAAGGACTTGAAGGACAGAGGGAGGCTTATCCCCAGTCTGACACAGAGGAGGCTCCATCACCTCTTTCTAGTTTCTAACCGGAACTGACCTCAGGGCTCTGGTCGA
Organism: Atherinosoma microstoma; assembly: GCA_037177055.1. Classification (NCBI taxonomy): domain Eukaryota; kingdom Metazoa; phylum Chordata; class Actinopteri; order Atheriniformes; family Atherinidae; genus Atherinosoma; species Atherinosoma microstoma. Next base: position 4,074,069 of record JBBBVU010000005.1, read on the forward strand.
AGTGTAGGGCTGAAACATTATTATTATTACAAAGGTATTATTACCATTATCATTATTACTATTATTATGATTGCTGTTGTTATTATCATCAATAATAATAATAAATGTTGTTAAATGACAGTTTTTAGAGCCATGTTAGTTCCATTATTGTAGCAAGTATTTATAAAGTGAGCGACATTACATTGTATCTGAAACATGTTTCCTGTTAAGACTGAACAACTAAAATTTCCAGCATGGTTCTGGTACATACTTTACGAATAATTTCTGACATCCGGTGGCTAATGCAGAGGAAGAGACTAGCTACCTCACAGCTGAAACAATGAGTATGAGTCAACTCATCAAGAAAAAGAAGAACAAAAAACAATGGACTTTAGTGTTCGCACTCTCTGTCAGCTCATGCTGCAATGCATGATGGACTTTCTCTACTAATACAATACAGCTTACCTGTTTCCCTTCATTTTAAAGTAGCACCATGCAACTTTCTGACTTTGAAAATATGTATTTCTGACATGTTTCGGTGGCCCAGGGACATTTATTATGAACATTCCTGGAGCCATTAGTACCCAGCAGCAACCTGCAGCTGAGAAACTGCATTAAACAACTTTCTTTTTCCAGGACGTTGCGTCACTTTCAAGCTGAGTCACACGTCAGCAACTTGATATCAATACACTCGACAGATTGAATTGTAGCCAATTCATCAAAGAAACACAAGAGCAGATTATCAGAGGAAGAGAGGAAAAGAAAGAGATAAAGGGACAGAGCAAGAGTTAAGACAAGAATCAACATCGGACTGATTTTTACTGAGCGGAAAGAGCTCAGAGTAGAGGTAGGGCGCAAGATGGGTGCAGAATTAACCGTTGTTAGGGTGTACCATGCGAAGAAAATCTGGCAAAGTTTTTCAGTGCTCCTTTGATACTGTTCTTCTGTTGGTATTTACAACTGTAAACTCAGTAATGCAAGAGGTGAGAGCTCAAGATTAAACTTTTATTCTTCTATGAATATTGTATAAGCAAGAGATGTGGTATAATCTATGTCTTTCTAAATTTGTGTGAACCAAACATTAGAAATATTGGTGGACTGTATTTTGAAGACATATTGGCAGTTTAGTATGCATACATAAAAATAAATAATTTTTGAGTCAGTCGTTTTCACTCACCAGCCCGCCGAAGGAGGAGAGGACCATCCCCACGCGTACCACCACCCTCTCCTCAGGGCTGCGTGCTGGCCGGACCTTCAAGTTGTAGTTTGAAAAGATCTTTTTCATGAGAGCCTGCTCCATGTCAGCAGCACCTGAGCGACACACAATGAGGTGATATTTGATGAGAGAACTCATTCAAAGTGAAATTTTAATATTATAGCCCAGTCATTCAGGTCAAGCTTTGTGCTGTACCAATATAATTATGTAATGAAGCAAATAAAGTATTAATACTTAAGTATTTTTTTAGTCCGTTGTTGCAGAAAAAAATAATCCCATCATACTGTGTGACAGTGAATGGCAGGAAAGCTGTGCCGTGTATTCAGATAAAAGCACCCAACCCTCTCTAGTACACTGGCTCAGTGTTAGTAAGGCAAAACTGTTTCATATGGCCGGATGTGCTATCAAGCAAAAACAGTAGTAGGCCACTCGGGGTATAAGAGATTAACCCTTTAAAGCCCAACCCCAGAAAAACTGAAATAAGAGTCTAATTTTTTCAAATCTGAAGTCTTTATTCTGCCCTTTAACAAAATGTGGGAAAGAAAATATTATTCTTTTTGTATATCTACCATTTATTACCGTGTGACATGCCAGAATTATTGCAGTGTAGTCTTCTGCTTCCTGGTATCCATTAGGGGGCAGAAGACAAGTATCATATAGTATACTGCAGGTTTTTGAGCAAAAGTTTGACCATAAAGTGATGCAAAATGTCTCAGAAACTGCATGTATCAAATATGATATGTTTGGCTTAAAGCTCTTGAAATACAAAAGCACTGAATTCAAGACTTAACTGTAAACTTACCTGAAAAATAAATCGTGAAATGGTAACGTGATAGAGTACAGCAAAGAAGTTTTCTCAGTAATCTTCAGGTGAGTTTTTTGTGTGCATTACACCTTGATCAGAAAATTCCTCTTAAACAGAGTTGATCAGGTAAGAGGAAGCAAGTATGCTAAAGAGAAACATTCAGATTTTAAACCTTTGTTTATAACCAAGAAAATGCAGCCGGCTTCAAGTTTTCCTTATTAAGTCTATAGAAATTTGCTGCAATAATTAAACTAACTTATAAAGATTTGTTTAAAATCCATTTATTTTGACCTACTAGTTCTTGCATAATCACCACTAAACCAATATAACCAGGGAGGATAGAATCTAAATGGAGAAGGCTAGGGATGAATAGCTTTGTTTTCATCCACTTGCAACAACCTCTTGTGTGAGCATCACCACAAAGGGACAGAAGGGTTTAAAGAGGCAACTTGACAGAGTTTATAGTACCTTATAAAACATTTCTGAACAAACTGTGTGAAGTACACAACTAACGTGGCAACTTCAGACAGCTTTCCCTTTTATTAAGCCCAAAACCTCAAATCGTAATGCACTCTTTATACAACCAATGTATGTTAACTATAGGATTTATACTATAAGATCTTTTCCTTAACCTAACCAAACAGCTGTCCTGCCTAAATCCAACCGCATACCGAGTTAAAAATGATTGAAATTGAATAAGAACACAGTCATCAAGGCTAAAATAATGGAGGGGAATTGTTCAAAAATTTTGAAAAAAGACCCTTGACTTATTTGACCACTATTGTACGAAGACTTTATTGCTCAAAAGGTAAAATAAATCTTGCAAAGGTTACTGCAGCCTGCATTATCTCAGATACAGTATGTGATTTGACAAAACAGCAGAATTTTACTCCCTGGAAATAAGAATTTGATGAGGTTTAAATCTAAGTCCCTGCAGCTTCTCTTAGTAGCGGTGACAGCAGTAAATGTCTCTCTGCAGCTCTGTAAAGGTGTGATCTATCAAAACCCAAATGCTTGCATTCCCCTGCATTTTCACACATAACCGCTTATTTATTTGCAACCATTTCCACCTCAGTGTTGGGAGGTTAGAAGCATTTATAATCGGCAACACTTGCAACGCAGCATCCATCATGTTTGCTGTGGCTGTGGCCCCAGCAGGATCTGACCTGACAGGAATAAATGACAACGATCACCCAGCAAGGCACCTCCATTTGCGAGGCGCAGAGAAGCATTGTTGCTGGTGAGCAAAAGACAGAACAGAAGGTGGTTTTGAAGTTAAGAATTTAAAATTTTTCTTGCATCCTGGATCAGATGCTTTGACTAAAGTAAAATAAGGTCAGCTGACATAAAAGTACGATAGGGGCTGCTGCTATAGGGAGATGATTCGACTTAGCCCCGACTTAGTGAGTGTTTTACTCGTTTTATGTGTCTCTGGAGAAGAGATACTTAAATAATCTTTCATCTCTTATGAACTGACTAAACACAAGTGAATACACTTGGGTAGTGATAAATATAATTCAAAATTGACACTGGCAGCGATAAAGTTCAAGATAAATGACATCCCTCTCTGAATGGCTGAAGTGTTTTGCTCTTTTCCACCCCTGCTCAGTTATCACATCAAATTTCTGAAGTCAAAATTCGTTGATTTTCTCACAAGAATTGGGTCTGTATTGTCTTCAGTGACCTATACTTGAGTTTGTGATGGTTGTAAATACTAAAGTACTTCTCATCCTTGTACCTCTTGGTCATGATTCCTTGATTTTATCCCATCCATTTAAACTTTTAAAGCCCAACACAATAACCATTTATTACTGTGTGACATGTCAAAATTATTATAGTGTAGTCTTCTGCTTCCTGGTATCCATTACTTCTCAGAAACTGTATGTACCAAATATGATTCGTTTGGCTTTATAAAGTTATATTTAAACATTGGTGTCCTCCACTGATCTGTTGATGCCAGGTTGATGCCAGGAGTTTAAAGAGGCACTAGATAATTTACAGACCGCACCCGCTATCGACAAGCAATTCCTCATCTATCTTGCATCCCACCCTTCCAGTGAACTCTCTCCAGCCAGTAAAAGTCAGTCCTATGTTGACTCTTATGTTTCTTTGCAGAATCAGCCACTGTGCATGTTCAAAACAGGCAGTGTGTTGATATCCACTTACTAACATGTGATGCATAAAGTAAAACTCAGCTTCAATGTCACGCAGCATCCCGGAAGAAACATTTTTGAAGTGCGGTTTCTCAGCGTCAGGATGCTGCTGGATAGCAACGGCTCCAGAAATGTACAGAATATATGACTCTGTGCCATCAAACGAGTTTTAATCTGGGAAAGTTACAAAGTGTGTCTTTAACATGTACTCTGAAAAAGATTTACATTGTTAATCCTAACACTGATGGTCTTTGTACAGAGCCAACAGAATGATTAAGTAAATTCAGTTCAGTTTTATTCACAAAGTATTTTACAATCCAATTTAATCTCTTCATAATAAAATCCAACAACTTATCTCTTCCTTCTGAGCAATGAAATGGCTTTACTGATAAAAGAAAAAAACAGCTTTGTGTGTGACTTTGATATACTGTAAAATTGCAATTATATCTTAAATCTTGTAATTATCAACTTAAGGCTGTTACACAAAACTTTGTTTTTGTTGAAATGGAAATAAAAATGTTGATATTTTATTCTTGCAGCCATGGTTTGGGAGTTTTTAGACTAGGGCGCATCCACCGGGCAGAACTTTTTGTCATGTTGCGTTCAACATCTATTGTGTGATTGGTGGGATTAATTTGGAAAAGCATGAAGAAGAAAGCTGTCATTTCTGCTTTTTTGCTGAAAGATTCAATAAGGTCTAACGGATAATCTTATGGACAAGCTGGTCAAGGTGGTGCAAAAATAAAACATGGATAACGCACCACACAAAACCTGTGGTGGACAGTTTCTCAAGAAGTATGAAATAACCAGGCCGAAACAAACTTTGTAATTAATCTTTCTCTCGAGAACAAGAACAAAGTTTTCTGTCATGCCTTGTATCTAACAAACTTTATAGTGCTTAACCTATTGGATGGTTTTTACCGAAGAAAAAAAGCATTAATTACTATTTTATCTCTTTGATGGACTGACATGTCTCAACATTTTAGAGTAGGGTAACATTTCCTCCACAATCACTGTCAGTTTACCAACGTGGTTTTAGGAAAATTTTGAAATTTCTCAAAGATTCTAGGAAATTTGAAATAATATTCCTGCAGATAATCAAAATCAATGGGTTTATTGGCACCAACTTGAGGTCAAAATTCCCACTTACCCAACATTTTGATGTTACCTAGCCCACTGTAAACTATGCTAAGCTAACCACATTCCCACCTGAATGCTACGTTGTGTTTACCACCAATTAGCAAATGTTAGCAAGCTGATATCCTTCACAAATGCTACTTGCTTACTATAACAACATTTAGCATGTACAAGTTAGCACAATAAATGCTAACATTAGCATTTAACTCAGAGAACTTCAAGTACAGCCTAAAATGTTAGAAAACCAAGACAGAAAAGTTGGTAAAGACACAAAACATGTTAGCATAGCATAGTACTAGCATGCAACATTCAGCATGTCAGATTTAGGTCATATTCTTGGGTGTGAAGTGAAGTGTTACTAACACTTGTTGTGTTAGTTAAATGCCAACACTGTGTTAGCATCTAACTAAAAGCAGTCCAGCCTAAAATGTTAGCAAACTAAGACAAAAAAACTGTCAGGGAAACAAAATATGTTAGCATATCATACTGCTAGCATACAAATATAAACATTTTGTTAAAAGCTCAGTGGTACAGTAATTTACAAACACTGTACATGGAGTTACTATCACTTACTGGGATTAAACTAGTTTTCTAAATGAGGCTAAGAGGAAAGAGACAGCATGCTAAAAGCAACATGCAGTTGGTATTTTGACTGTGCTGCCAAGAAAATTATTCTCCACCTTAAACTACAATGTCCTTCCTTATTCCCCTTAATAACTGACACTATATCCAGAGACACAATAATGTTGATTTTAGTTTGGTGGTTTTTAGTTGTTACTTTTGGCTTTATTATAATCACTCCACGCTTGGATATTAGTCTATTATCCATGCACATATCACACCACTGTTGGGTATCTTGTGTCAGCATGTGTCTTACCTCCTAATGTGCTCAGGCTGTATAGGCAACATGCCAACATGAACATATCCAGGCTTTTCATGGTGACCCCCCCCTGAAACCAAAATCTTCCCTTTTCCTCAAACCAGATCCTCACATGAGTTAATTCAGCTTCTTAAACTTTTTCTTTTGCTCTTCTGTGCACCCCTCTTGAACTCTTCAACTTCGAGTTTTGCTTTGGCTACTTTGGACTGTTGTTGTCTGTCAGTCAAGGCAGCCTGGCCAGCTGGTCTAAGTGCTCCAATTACCTCAAGCAGGGAGGGGGGAGTTGTGCATGTCACCCTAAACCAGGCATGTGTATTCCCAATAACAGTTTACCATTCCAGGTTTAAGGCATAATATGAACTAACCAAACAACAACGTGTTTTATTAAATGTGGCTTTATTTCTCTTTTTGTTCCTGATTTCACATCTCAAATCCTCCTTTTTGTCACCCCTTTTTGTTTGTAATTTTGAGTTAGTCTAGCCTAATATTTGATTTTCTTGATGGAAAAAAAAAATTAAATGGTAACAGTGGCATACAGAGGTGATAAAACAGCCATTATTCTCTTAGTTTAACGCTAAATTGATCAAGCCGTTGAACTGCCAGACGTTGCTGTATTTTTCTGCATGGCCCCTGCAGTAAAACATCTCTCTCCTCTTTTATGCATCCCTCCACTCATCTCTCCATCCCACTCTTCTTATCTGGTGTCGATTCACGCCATCCTAATTTACGATCCACTGTCACTGCTATTTGGCCCGCTGCCAATTTAATTACCATAGAAGCTAACTATTAGCATCTAGCTGCCAGTGTCAAGTCGCATCGTGTCTGTGGTCAAGAGGGAACGTGTAAAGAGGCTGTTGGCAGTGACTCGAATTAAGTTTAATTATGTAATTCAAGAGGTAAACTGAAATTAGATTGATTGTTTACACATAAGTATTTGCATTTTCATTAATATCAAGCTATGACAGCTTAGAGTAATCTGATTACACTGGTATGTTTCACTTTAATGCAGTTGATTAGTTTGATGTTTAAGTTGTGTGTGTTTTGTTCCAAGATTGTGCCAAAGCTCTGATAATGCATGAGAAATCAGTTTTCTTCTTCTTCTTTTGAACCATAATTGTTGCTAATGAAAAAACTATTGACACAAATCTTGCATCTTGAGATTTTTCTGCAATATTAAATAGCATTCTGTTGTTTTAAGGGTTTTTTTTATATGTGGAATTAACCTGTTTTGAGTGAACTAGATTAACCCTGATGAGCAAGATTTTTTTTTTTTCCCTGTTTGCTGTGGTTGTAAAAGATGTCGGTCAGGCTTTGCTGCAATTTGCTTTGTGTGAGAAAACAAAACAAATGAACTGAAAAAAAAATCTAGGATTTTAGTGTTTGGGAAAAAGATAATTAGTAATTCATCACTTTTTAAAATCCAGTTTCTTTTCTTCGCTTATGATAAGATTTACCTCTTGACTGGAAATGCTCATAGGCAGTAATTCATCTCTCAATTAATTCATTCATATATTTCAGGGACTATTTCACTTATAACCACTAATTAGGTTATACTTACAGTTTGACTAGATGTTGATGAAAAATGACTACAACTACTTCACAGCCCATAAATAACTACTGAGGGTTTTATACTCAAATAATCAATCAGGTGTGCAATTATGCACGCTTGTATGCCAAAGGGTCCAACATTTCTTTTTTGTTTTCAAGGCCACATTGGCAATAGTTAATCATGTCAAATGGAAATGTTTGTGGGCTGGAGATTTCACAATCTATCAAGTTTACAGCTGTAAATATTAATAAGGTCTTTATAAATGGATTTCGGTCCCAATTATTATTATTTTTTTTGGGGTGAATATGTCCCGAAACCCTTTTCCCACAAATCAAACACTTCTTTAAAATGAGGACACAAAATGTTGCGGTGGGGGGTGGATTTCTATGATTTAGCATTCCCCAACATTATTATCATTACTGGCTTCTAAGTCACTTTCAAATAATTAGTATATAATTTATAAAACATGAAAAAATATGCATAGTACAGCTTAAAGTATATAGCTGTCTAGTGGTGTTTGCTATATTTCTATTTTAAAAAGCGAGGAAGTTGGCTTATAAAAACACCTGGTCCAGAACTGATCAGTAGAGCTGTCAAAACTACATGATCCCATTTCAAATACACTCTTTGCATTTAACTTGTATTATGCATTTTACGCTTTTTTGGGCGTGTTTTTACACGGACCTGCCAACGGTTGGAGGTTACTGTAAAAAATAGAGTGCAGGCCAACACAACGTGCCAGAAACAAAAGATTAACAGTAATGAACAGAGGCGTGTTATTATAAATCTATTCTGCTAGAAAAGCTGGCCAAGAGGTTTTTATCTTGCCGCTCTTTACTGCCAGACAAAAAAAAAAAAGAAAGAAAGAAAGAAAGAAAAACACATCTGCCTCAACTGCCTCCAGTTATACTGTGGGATGATTGTGGTCAGCTCAATTCAGCCTTACTAATATTTAAGACAAGTAACAGGTTAGCTTTTAAAGCCATGGTACATTTCTTTTTACATTCCTGACATTTAAAGCACAACTAAAACCAGGCTGTCAAAGTTAATGCGATGATAATTACATTTATTCAAATGCAAATGAATGAATAGTTGATGTGAGAACTGAATTTAGTTCCAGCTTGTGGTGTTTGCTGTGCAAATCAGGAAGAAAAAAATGCCAAAGATATTGCAAGCAAAGCACAAATCTAACGCTTTTTTGACTGATTCTGCAACAAAGAAGGAAGGTGTCATGTGAAAGGCTCTTTTCTGTTGAGTGGTCTTGCTTGAATATACAGCACAGAGAGGACAGAAGAGACACAAAGTTGAATCAGTGTTTTTTGTATCTATTCTATCTTCGACATCCTTGTAAAAATGGCTGCAATGGGAAAAAAAGATCTCTTCATATAAATACACCGCTGTTCTCCTGGGTTTTAATGATTGATAATATGTTTAAATGGGTCAACATGCTTCATTTGATTTTATATGTGAAAATGGGGGTGGTATACCACAGGAATGACTTCAAAACCCCATCAAACCCCCACCATGAAAAAAACTCTCCAGAGACCAGTTACAATCATACAAATATATTAGTTTGTTTTATTCAATTATATCCAACAATATGTCTCCCTTGACTTTGTGTAAGTTATTATAGAAATAAATACAGATCATATTGCAAATGCAGAGACAAGAGATTGGGATAGTAAGAGATGTTGGGAGGGAAGGGGATCAAGAGGTTTAAGGGGTCAAAGAGTAAATATTGGGTAACGACTGTTTCTTGGAAGGTGTCCAGTAAATGATTGGTGCATGCATGCTTGTAGTCCCTCCCGTCCGTGATCCTCTACTTCAATCCAAGAGTTCCAGTCCCGCAAGTTCCAGGGCTCTTTGTCCTCCCTTTTAGCTCCTTCCTCCAAGTGATTCATGGGTTTTTGGATGGCGGATAGTAGTTGTTTTGTTCCACCTTGCCGGCATAAGGGGGAGTTACTGCACCCCAGCCACATTTGCATGGATATATTTATATAGAGGGATATATAGATATATTTTTTGCCCCATTAGAATACAAAAATAGTGTCATTGTGGCTTTCATAACTGGAAGACTGAAGCGACTCTTTTTGCATTTGGAAGACAAGAAGGAAAGTAAGATTATGGGGTTTTCCTTAAAATCTCTCTGGAAGACTCACAGTAAGTTTGATCATCCATGCAGTCCAAAGAAAAGACAAAAAGAGGGGAAAAAATCATAAGGATTGATCACAAATAAACAAACACACATGTAGATGCTTGTGTTTGAGGAGGAGACGGTGAATGAGCAGTCCACATGCTGCTGGTGAGCCAATCAGATGAAAGATCAGAGGTCAGAGGTCAGTTAGTTGGTCTGCGGTTAACAGGCGGATTTTTGGGGGGATCAGAAGGAAGAGATTCGAACCCCGACGACTCTTCGCTCGTTTTTTTTATACTCACTGTCCAACAATATGAAAGTGGGAGACACAGATATGTATTTAAACAGCAAAATGAAACACGTCAAACAAACACACGCGTGTAGACCAACAGGGAGTTACAACGGATACCAGGGGGGCCACAGATTACCGCATATTTCATTACAATTCACAGCAATTCCACTGAGAAAATACCCAAGACACAATCCAAGCTGGCTGAGACAAAACACACTCAAAACAAAAGGTAGAGTTACTACTACTAAAACATGGGTGGTGCATTAGCTGGTAAGAGGTGAAGCCCCTCCGTGGTCATCTTGTAAAGGTCACCCCATTCAGCCACATCTGCACCGGTGTGATGTAGGCTGCTGTGGGTGTGTGCAATGCAGATGTGTCCAGGCACTGTGGGTGTGCCTTCCCAGAAAACGAAACCATATCAAAGCAGTGAATCTGTGGATTCACATGTGAAAGCACCCTTATATGAAGCCATTTAAAAAAAACAAACAAACAAAAAACTAATAAATAAATAAATCTGTCCAAAGAAAGGCTTCGCTGTTTCGTCGGAGCACGTGAGCGTCTCGCTTCCTCCCTCTCTTTTTTGTGTTTTCTGCTGCATTGCAGATGTGGTGGAAGGACTCCACCTCAAAGTAATGCACGCACGCTTAAACAGCTCACAGGCCAGCTCACAGAGAGGGCAAAGTGTTAGAAAAATAGAACCTCTAAAAAAAACAAAAACGACAACACGCAGTTGGTTTCTATATCAATGTTAATGTCGTTCTCCTCTCACACCCCTCCCAGATAATGTGGTTGCACCTTGTTAATGAAGTTTATTATTGCTTTCAGCCCAAGGACTCATGCTCATTGATTTGGCCTGTGATTTATTCTCCATTTTCATCGCCGCCTTCTGTCTCTTCTAAGACACATAGATGTTCAGTCACTGTTGCATAAAGATCGCAGACTTTGACCGAAGCCGATAAGCGTGATGTAAAATAATCTGCAGACACACATACAAACTGCCTCGGGGGGTTGGAAGGAAGTTGTGTTTGCCGTTTGCAGAAAGGATCAGAGAGAGGAAGTGAGACTTCAAAGGTAGGCTGCGAGGGCACCGGTTAGCTACTCTACATTATCAGACACATGCCTCTCTTCACTCTGAGTCCTTCACAACCCTGTATGACCCCCCCCACCTCTCTGCAGCTGTAATTCGCTCGGTAAGCAGGGAGGGCCCTGACTCGAGAGAAACGGAGGGAAGGGAGTCCCCGGGGAGAGAGTTGTGTGTACGGGTGTGTGAGGAGTGCAGCTGAATCAGATATACATCATTTACCTCCCTTCGATATCCACTCACAACACCTCCCATCTCTTTTCATTTGAAGGTATAGCGGTGCCAAATTCTCCAAAGGGACAATATTTAACATTTAGAGCTGAATCCCAAGACATTAATCAGCTACTTAAAAGCAGTAAATTCAGCCATCGGGAGGTGGGGTTCACTAATCAAACATGTGCTCAGATAGACGGTCGTTGAGATAAATGGCAAACTTTACATCCTGTAATTCAAGCAGAATCGTCTGAAGTGAAGCCTGAAGGCTGGAGAGCAGACAGGCTGGAACAGGGAAGCTGATTTCAGGCTCCACAAAAGAGTTGCAGCAGCAGAGAGAAAGAAAAAAAAAAACACACACACACACACAATCATGCAAACTTTCCACTTGCAATAAATTATTTAGCAATTCTACCTTTCTGCGACCCTAAAATTTAAATAAGTGGCACTGCAAACAGAGTTTGATGCAATTTCACAATTTCTCTTTTAAATTCATACCCCATAATAACAGGATCACATGATTCATCTGATCAGAAATGATCATATCTGCTCAGTTTCTGCAAAAGGGATGTCACCAAAACCAGAAAATGTTGTTTTTTTTACATGAAAACAGACAAATTACTACTTGCTTAATGTCACGAGGACAACAATTCAAATAACAGTCAGAAGTGAAACAGAAAAACTCATACATCTTTATATTCTGGTGGGAAAATGAAAAATGGGTGCAACTTTAAATGGTAGATATTCCTAATGGATCGCTCTCACACACGCAGTTTCAGGATGAATTTCTCGACGGCCAAGTGAGAAATGAATCTGTCACTCACTAAATGTCAGCGTTGACTGATTCAGGAGTGAAAAGAGTTTTTGATGGCTTACTGTAATAACATCTCGCTGCTTTGTAGTCACTTTAAAGCAAAGTTAGAGGCAGGAAATGAAATAACTCAACAACAAATAATGAAAACCAAAAAAATAAGAGGCGACTTCACAAACACCTATCCTGAGGTGTCACCGCATGTTATTATTTTTTGCTTTAGAATAGTTTTCATTTTTTTAAAGATTAAAGGGGCCCTCCAGTGTTTTTACACAGTATATAGCAGGGTAACTCACACGAGAAGGATTAAAGACCAATGCAAAGAGCTGAAGTAAAAGATAATTATTAACTTCCCACAATGCAAAATCTTCTTTTGGAATCCCCTTACTGGTTAATAAATGGTTGAATCAATGAAAATCTTTCCAATTTTCTAATCAAGTGTTTTTTTTTTTTTAACTTCTGGTCTGCACTGAGCCAATAACACAACACTTAAATACTTTTATCCATTTGCTGGTTGGGTTTGAACACAGCAGGTTAATACGGGTCATTTTTTACTTCCTGGTTGGGTTTAGGCAACAGCATCACTTGGTTGGGCAAGGAATAAAAACCCATTGCTTTGTATTTCTTTATTTTTCTTAATAAATGGCACTACTTTTGCATTTTACCTGCAGATACTCTTTCAACCATTAGAGGTCACATATTCTTTGAATAGAATTCTTCTTGGCCGCATGAACTGATGACCAGTGGGGTTGTTTTTTGGAAGGACAATTTCACATTTTCTAAGTGTTTTATTGGCGCTCATAACAGGCGAGTAAAATCACTGGAGTGCCCCTTCATATGTGTTTATGTTAACAACTCAAAGATTATCTATTTTTAGCTTCTTCTTCAAGAAAATAGACATTCTACCTAATAATTCCTATTCTCTACATAAATAACATAACTAAAGCTTTAGCCCTTTTTCTTTTAAATTCAAAGTCTGATCAACTTCTGAATTCAACAGTCATGACACATACATAAAGATATTGCAACATAGATTTCCCAGCCCTTAAAAAAATACATGGTAGTAAGTGTCATGCTTGCTGAGTTCCTCCTATCCTCCCTCCTAACAGTGTCTAGTCCCAGACAGTCTTCATTTTCCTCTTACAGGCAGGAGCCTCAACTAATTAAACATTTCAGTAATTAAATAATAGTCAAACACTGTTCTGGATTTAGCGATCCATGGGGGGGGTGGCTGGTCAAACACACCAACCTGAAAGTCTATTTAACAGTTTAATTAAGGTCTTCAATGTGAAAGTGAGGTTTTAACAGTAGCTTGTGTGGAATAAATCAAGAAATAATGAAAAGTCCCTCCTTTAAGTTTATTTGCTCAATCATCTCTCCTCATTCCTCTCTTCCTTAATTGTCTCTCTCAATCTAACTCCTTTCCTTTAAGCTGGACATAATCCCCCACTCCTCGCTCAGGATAGCAGAGGCCCAGTTTGCTTCATCTCTCAGGTAGCAGATTACTTTGCTCGGCACCTCGCCTTGCTCCTGATCGGGTTATCAGCTATTATTATTTACAACCGCAGGTTCAGGGGAGCAGAGGATTATGCATGAAAGGAGAAGCGTGTATAAATGTTGGTGCGTTGCGGGAACCCCATCCACATTACCATAAATCCCTCTTCAATCTCCTTTTCTCCTGCTCATCATCACTTATTATCCTCCCTGAAAGTGTTTCTCTGTCTCCCTTTACCACTTTTGTTCGGTTGCCTCCCTCCGCACCGTCTTCCGTGTAGCCTCACATCGAGTTCCCGGACACACACAGGACTTCCAACAATACATAAACATTAGGCCGAAACAATTACACCACCTGGCGCATTGTGCCAAGAAAGTTTGATATGAAAAATGATTGCTTTTTGTGTTGAGTGGAAAGAGCAAATGGAAATACATAAAACACGTTCCCCTGATAGAGAGAGTAGTAGCCTATGTGTTTAGATTGCCACTGTCTTCCTTTCCCAGCAAATTCCACCACATAAAGGCGAATAAAATCAATGCAAACAAAATCCTCTTTCCATTCCCGGTTTACAATCATCATTTTTTCCTGCACTGCATCCAAGAGCTTTCACTTTCATTAATGATTTGAACATGACTTTTTTTTTATGTTCCTCAAAAAAAAAAAAAAAAAAAAAGTTAGGTAATTTAATTACCGTCTAGCAATTTCAAATACAATAAAACACAACAAGATTATAAATAAACAAGGCTTGAATTCCTCTTTTCATCAATGGCAAAATCTCTCAGAGATTAATGGTAGAAGGAAAGAAAGACTATAGAAACTATAAATATAGACGATTTAAAATTGCATTCATAAAGTTTGGTATTTCGTCAAAGACTGATCAGAAACGCAGAAAAATGGCAGAGATGTCCTATTCTCTCTTTTGGCTCCAGCACAACAAAATCCCACAGCCTCCTCTTCTCATGCAAGTTTCACTCTGCAACCCAAACTGGTGGATATGGTTGACACATTCTGAGTAAATGTGTTCATTTTGCATGAATGTGTTTGAAATCAGCTAAAGTGGGTCAGTTGTAACTTAAACATCTAAAAAAGAAAAAAAAGTGGAAGTATGGAGTTGGAAACTATTTATAAACTTGGTATACAATGTTGTTTGAATATTTATCCTATTTAATAAAACTAAATGGTGTTGCATTATATCTTGTTGGAAAGCCTGATTATTCACCTTTACAATGAGGTTTAAATAGGAAGGATCAAGCATTTATAAGTGCCTCAAAAAATTTTCTAAAATCCCCCCAAATATTCTCCTGTTGGTATTCACTCTTGTTGTGAGATTGAAGTGCTGCCAGGTGTGAGCCAGTCACAGATGTATGACTGGTACCTGACTGAAACCTAACCATCTGACAGAAATGTCCGAATGAGAATCTGGAACCAGATGGATCACACATCTTCTGAAACTAGGAACTCAACAGTCTCCCCACAGAGCCAGGATCATCACAGAGTACCCCCAGAATTTGGGAGTGTAAAGGATGAGATGGCTCGTGAATCAGCTTGGTCATGCTAGAGTGATCAACACAACCACGTTGGTTGACCTTCAACAACTCCTGGTTGAGGAATGGGATGCCATCCCACAGCTAAACGTGACCAGACTGGTGACCAGCATGAGGAGGAGGTGCAAAGCTGCTGTGGCTGTGTATGGATCTTCCACCCGCAACTGAGATCCCCGACAGTTTAAACTGAATAAAGTGCAAAAAATGTCCAATATGTATTGTTTTTTTCCTCATTACTGAGGGATTATGCAATCATCCAATCCAGCAACCAGCTCAAAACCAGAGTGAATACCAACAGGAGAATATGTCAGGGGACACTACCTACATGTTTAGCATTGCTGTTCATTCTGCAAAAATACAACTCTTATAAGTTATACCTTGTTGTAAAGGTAACTAATCCAGCTTTTCGTTTATGTATAATACAACACTAAGTGGTTTCATTAAAGGGGGGAAATAATCAAACATTTTGTTGTCACTTGTTACACATTTTTTCCTCATATTTATCATCAGATACCAGTTATTTCTCACCACAACCTCCACTTTCTGAGCATTTTCATTCAGTCAGGAACTTCTGGAAGCAAGAATGACTATCCGACATGATGCCAAAAACTTCACAACATCACAATTTGGAAGTGCGTTATGGGAGATGTAGGCATCACAGAGAAGGATGTGTGGAATACAACATTGATACCTGATCATGCTGTAATGTTGAGATGCTGCGATAAATAAATCAGCCTCCACTAAACACTGATTGTTTGTTTGCTTATTTTATAGTTATTTATATACCAACACTAAGTTAGTTGCTTAAGCATTAGTGAATCTTTAACACAAGAAATGAAAAATCTAAATGCTTTTTTGCCAGGATTCACATTTTCTTTTCAACATTTCCCATCATTTAACTGCAGTTCATCAACAGCTAACCAAAAAAGAAAAAGAAAAAAGAAATCAGGTATCCTTTATTTAACTGATGTTCTGGTGACACCTGCTTCGAATTGGTAGCAGTGTGTTGCATTAATCTAACAGTCAGCATTTAATAAAGTGAAGTAAAATGAGGGGTTTGGTATTGGGGATGGGTTTGGGTTCCACATTTAGCAGCTTTAGTCATGTTAAATGAGCCAATACTGCACTTTAAAGGTGTACTACATGATAAGAATGCAGGATTTTTGGCCAGAGGGGTTAGTAAGGGTAGCGTGATATCTGCAGAATCTGTTCAATATCAGATGGTAGCACAAGTTGGATACAGAAATAAATCAATCTTTTCTGTATGTTCTGACAGGCGGCAATACCACGATGACAGAATGAGTTTGCAGATGCTGCATGGGCCTTGAAGGTTTATGCAATGCATGGCTGGCTGCTACATAGTCACAGCTCCACTGCTACCTCATCTCACATATCGTATCCCCATCATCTCCCCGAGCCTGCACACACACCTGTCCTTGCATCGGTATTTGTGTGTTAATCCATGAGACCGTTTCTGTGATGCTGACCAATGGGCACGATGGCAATGTGTGCATGCGCGTGGGTGTGAAAATATCACTACATAAATGAGTGTGTGTTGTTATGCTGTGTGCCAAGGGGGGAGCTCTTGGCCCTTCATTTAAGGGTCAAATGTTTCTGATCAGCCCAGGACTCTATTACCAGAGCCAGAGAGACGGGAGGGGTTTTCTTGTGCTGCAGAGTGGAAAATTGAGTCCATGTCACAAACTAATCAAATCGGGCCACAGGTGAATGGAAGAGGAGGAAACTGCATATATGCATAGACACACACACACAGACATGGATGACGAGTATTCGGGCCATCTTAGAAAGTTGCTGACACACACAGAAGATGTGGACTGAGCAGATGGCTGCAGAGCTGAAAGTCTGCAAGGGTCTGTGTGACAAAATCACATTAGCATGGCTCTGTGTCAAGCTAAGATTAGCATAAAAACCTCCAGGGAAATAAAAAAACACAACCCATTCGTGAAGAAGGTGCTGCAGCGGGACGGATCTGCTCATTGCATCCGTTGTGGTAAAACCAGGAAGACTTTGCTGGGATATTTGGTTGACTGAAAGATGTCGCTGATGACAGCCAGAAGGCATCCTTCCAGCTGGTGAAACACGCTGTGGTGACATGCTTTACAATGCTCGACCTCTTCATGGAGTTATTGCTTTTACAGCCCAGGTTCTGCTAACCACAGAGGCTATTAAATAAGAAGATGGAGGGCTGGTGTTGGAGTCTGAATAAGTAAAAGGGGGCTTTCCTTTTTTCCAGCTCCTTCCTGCCTGAACCTGCTCCTTTTTCTCCAGATTTTGATACCAGTCTGTTGTTGGTTCTGTGTCACAGGCAGCAGGTGGGGGGGTTTGGCCCCAACTGCCTTGATCAGGTGTTCGCAGGTAGCCAATGGCGCTGTGTCCTCCACCGCTCCGTTCCTCCATGTCTGAGCGCTAGGAGGAGGAGGTTTTGGTTTTGGATTGAACGTCTTTCTTGCCGTTCTGGAGCACAGGTGAGTCACTGGAGGTCTTGGGCGTTTTCCTGGGTGGACTCTGTTCAGCAACGTCATGCAGGGAGGGCTCCCTGTACATGGCCACTAGAGAGGGGAAAAAAAACTGTTAAATGACCTGTTATGTGTAATCAGGAGATTTTCTGTATGATTAAGGATGTGTGTGATGTTTCAGCTCCAGATGTTTACAGTCTGTATTTCATTCAGTTTACCTGCATTTCTATCAGCCACCCTGTTATATGTTCTTTAAAACCACTGCAACTTAAATCAAACATTTTTTCTATAAACTGTAAACGTTTGGGGAAATAGATTCATTAAGTTTTTCATTAAAAAAAAGAAAGCTTAATCATTTCTCTGCCAGTTGATTCGCAATGTTGTCCTATCAGTCTTGATTCCAAATGCGGCTGGTAGCTGTCCGTGAAATAACCATCTGCATATTATATGGAGTGCTTCATGCAAAAGCTCTTAAATGAGGGCGAACATTTTTCCTGCGTTCATCAGGTGGTACAATATGAATGCTAATGCTGCTAAGCACTTGAAAGATGTCATTTAGGCCACTGATTTGCTACTTGTGGCTGTCACATGTGCTTGTAGGTGGTTTAGCTGCTTTCAAATGGATTCAAATTTATTAAGAGCTTTATAATCGTGACTGAATTCAAAGTTTGAGAATGACTGCACAACTGCTATCTTGTGAGATCTAGTGAAGTATAGCCCCTTTTCCACGTGTACTTACCCTACTCTGCTCTACTCTATGGCGCACCCACTGGATCGTTTACACCCTTTGCTAACCATTAGCATGGATATGCTGGCGTTAGCATTGGAGAGGCTAACGACTAGCATGCCGAGGCTGGTCACCCACTG
>JBBBVU010000005.1:4108611-4119686 GCA_037177055.1 Atherinosoma microstoma
GGCGCCAAGATTTAAATGATATATCAGAGAATTGTTTAAGATTGGGAATAAAGTGCATAATATGGGACCTTTAATGTCACAAACATGATAGAAAACGGCCATTTACTAAGTAACATGACTTTGCATTGTGGCGCTCTCCAAGGTGCTGATCCTGCAGCTGGAGGGAGCTACCGAGGCGACCATGTTTTTTGGCCTGAAAACAAACTTTTCTTAAACTTCACCTCTTTCCTAATTCATATCCAATAAAACTTCCCTTGCTCTGTCTTCCCCCTTCACCTCCCATAAGGTTTATAACATCGTTCGGCTCAATGTTTTCATTTCAATGCTCACAGTTCACTGTTTAGGCTCACTTTTACTGCTCTCATAGCATTGATTTTGGCCACAGCACAGCTTACAACAAAGGTAACAGACAACTGCTGAGCATGGTGGAGCATTTAGCAGCTTGAGAACCAGACAAATACATCAGGTGAGTTAATGATGTTTATGTTTACATATATATGCATATTTATATTTAACAGGTGGACACAAAGAGTAATAAAAATGAATGCTTCGGTTATCTGATGAAAATAAAAACCAAGCTAATGCTTGTTAGGATCTACAAACATCTGGATTTACAGCTTTAAGGTCCAACAGCTTTACATTTATTGTTCATACAGTATAAAACAAGGGCTGCTATTGGAACAGAGGATGTAAGGAATAAATAAGTTGCTTCATAGATGAATAAATGGTTCCTACACCTTTTAAAACCATCATGCATTTAATATCTTAACACCTAAAATTAGAGTATAAGAAAACACTTTTTTCACCTGTTCCTTCTCTCTGCATAAATCCATTGACCTACTCTCTTAACAAAAGCTCTGCAGGAATACCAAGTGAACTGAATAACTTGAAGAGGCCATCCACACTCCCCCTCTCACACCTCCCCTCAGCCAGTCTCCACAGAGAAAGGAAGTGCTCGCTGTTATAGAACACGGTGAGATGATGGATGCGGTAACTCCCTTTATCACCAAAGACCATCCATCCCAATTAACCGGTTTAGTGAGACAAGGTAGCAACATGCCACTGCATGAAACTTTGAAAGAAAAGTCTACTCGTAGGAATTCATTCACAATGAAAAGCTTGTGCACTTGAACCTTTTCAACCCAATTATGTTGGGCATCCTATAAATTATCATCCAGAATTTATCTACACGTGCACCTGTCTTCTTGTGTGTGTGTGACCCCCTGTGCTTGTACATGTTTATAGACTTTCAGCCCCCTCTAAACTCACTGGGACAGCTCTTAAAAGACTGCAAGGATATTGTGTTGCATTACGATAAAGCTGCAGCATTTTGCAAACGTATGAATTGCTGTCCCTCCTCTCTCCGATGCCCTATATCTTCCCTTATCTTTTACCTTTCTTCCGTTTTAGCCCCCCCCCTCCCCGCCTCCTTTCTCTAACTCTCCTGCCTTGAATGTTAAGCTCCTCTCCAGAGTGGCTCAGGAGTAGAGGCATTCCCTATTTAGTGCCTGGTACCTCCATCCATCTCTAAAGGAGTTCCCAGTGGACAACTTAGATGGGGACACAAACAGTGCAGAGAACATGCAGGGAGGGGCAGTAACAAGCAGAGAGGACTACAGTACGAGGTGAGACCAACTTCATCCCAGAGAAATAAGTGAAGTTAACATAACTTTGTAAACAATATAATCATGTCAGTAACTCAGACTTTCTATAGAGTTCAGAAGATGGACAGGGGCCTTTTTTTTACTTTTTCTTTCAGTTTGTTTGGTTGAGTTAAAATTAAAAGCCGATTCGTTTTGGCTTTGGGCATCATAAACACTTGGTTACATTTGGGAAAAGACCATATTTGTAGGGTCCAACATTACCTAATCAAATACAATGAACCTTGATTTGATTTTTTTAACCTTTTCAACAGAGTGGTGGTTCTGTCCCACTTGCTTCCACAGTATTCATCACCATGGTAACCTCAAGGAGTGAGCTAACCTTTCTTTTAGTACGGTCTGATGTGGTGAAAAATAAGTTTACCAAGAGTCTTATTGAGAGGATTACACGCGAGTTTATTGGAAACCTCGTGCATAAGGAGAGCCACCACACGAAGTCACGGGACATCAGAATGAAACTCTAAACGGAGGATGTGTCTAACTTTTATCTACAAAGAGGGAGGAAGTCCCAGATGGGAAAAGGTGGGAGGATCAAAACTTCTGCGCCTGAGGTCCCCGTTATCTTGTATAAAGCAGGTGTTGCCTGTACAGGAGTGTGAGACCCGTTCATTTACGAGCAGGAACAGTTTCCCTGGTGCAGAAGTCAAATCTTTCGCCCTTTTATACAAACTGTGTGCATCTTAAATTATACTGTTCAGAATAAAATGTCCATCACACTGGTTAGTTGAGGAAGGTTGTTGCTCTAAGTGAAACCAGCATATATTGCATTAAGAAGTATATATGCCCAGCCTGTAAGTGGTGCTGTAACACACATCATGTCAGTGACATGACAACATTATCCTAAGAAGCTTTTCTCATCCTGGGTTTTGATAAACAAAATTATGGAGTCAAAAGTTTGGACACACCATCCCATTAAATCTAATGGGTGAGTGTTTCCAAACCTTTGATTGGTTGTGTATTTGTAGTCCAGCATCAACTAAAAGCAAACTTTAGTAAAAACCTAACGTGTAGAAGATCTATAATGCAGGTTACTCCTCACTCAGCTGTCACTTAAAAAAAAAAAAAAAAAAAAAATTTCAACAAGTTTAAAAATAAACATACAATGATCCCTCTGAGCTTTCTTGCCTGTGGCGACAGCTACAAGCTGCTTCATGGCAGATGTTAAATTCATTCATTGTGCTGTCGATGCTTCCTGGAACATGGACAGCTTTGTGTCTCATTCTCAGCTCTTTTGGGTGATTCTTAAAAGCCTCTGGCAAGTGAATTTTTGTAGCTGATTGTGCAAAATAGCAGGCAAACAGACAGCGTTGAACATCCTATGTTGACTCGCTGTGGTGCTTCCACTGCCTCACATGGATGACAAGCTAACATGTGAGTCCACAGATATTTTTTTGTCATCATAGATTACAAACAGCCTCATTTTTGTTTGTTATTTTGACATTTACAGTGTAAATGAGAGGTCACCAGATTATATCTGTGACAGTATGGGCCCAAAGACATCTGAATGTGGAAATACGTAAAAGAAACAAGTGTCTAGTGTTTGCTCTAAACTCTGATTTTCCTTTTTTTTTGCTTAATAAACACCAACATCGCAATTACATTTACAATCCAGTCTTAATAACTTGACCAAGTGGCTGGATCCTAACCCTAACCATGTGTTTTTAACAACTTACTACTACCGTAAATAGTATTTAATTAGAAAATACTTTCTTAACAAACTACTTATTTTAACTTACACTGTCTTTTTAACAATGAATGTGGATTTTTGTTCAGAATCGTATGGTCCCATCATGGACAGGTTAGTTTTCTGTGCTGTAACTGGGCCTGAAGGAAGGACAAAATCTTCTCTAGGATAAAACAGCAGCCAAAATGTCTTGCTAGATTTTGCCGGGTAATGGTGACCCACTAATTTCAACCGTCTCCTCTTCCAAGTGGGTACACTATGACACACATAGTATACAATAGCATGTTTGTGTTCCCTAAAATTCCCATGAAAGAGGCAGAATATGGCTTTTGTTGATGGGTTTAATTCTCAGTTTCTCAGCCTTTTGAAAGTGGGACTGTGTTCATTTATCCCTAGTGTGCATCCACAATGTCATCTGAGTAAAGTTTTACTTTGCCCAACTTTCCCCAGTTAACTGCAGAGTGTTTGGCCACAGCCGGTCCCGGGTATCGGAGTCCGGCCCAATTATGTCTGCCTGCCTCTGTCAGATTGTTTATACCTGGCTGCACATGTGTGTTTGTGGGGCTGTGGAGGGTGGCTAAATTGCACAAGGGAACATTCGCGTGTGTGTGTGTATGTGTGTAAGTGAACACACTTTCTGCTGTGCATGTGGCTTAGACTGCATAACCATGCTGACCCTCCTCAACCCCTATCCACACATCACTCCTCCCTCCCTACTGCCATCTCTCTACCCGGGAGGCTTTTCCAGAGCACACAGCTAATAAAGTGGGGCTGGTCCATGGCTGAGCACTATTTTTATCAGAAAGCAATTTTCAGGTGGTGCCCACAGGTAAGCTGGTCCCAGCCGCCTCAGACAATGGAGTCATCACAAGGAGTTTCCCCCCTCCATTAACCTCTGAGTTACTCCCACATGCCCCAGTTCACTGCCCAGCTTCTGCATGGAACTGCATACCCCTGCATTAGTATATAACCTCAACATAAAGAAATAAGAAATAACTATCAGCTGTCAGCCAACACATTTGTCACATTAACAACCAAAACAAGGAGCTTAAAGCCACTAAAAAACATTTCAGGGATCTTCAGATTTGGTAGCAAATCCCCATTATGGGCAATCTTTCCACTGTGGTTTATTTTATTCTTTAAAAAAAGAGTCTTTCAAGCAATTGAGTGTAGAGTTGTTCTTATGTTTATTAATCAGCATGCTAATCTCATCTTTATCTGCCAAGTATGTGTCTTGCTGGATGTTGCCCTTATAATTAACATTCACCTGCAACAGCTGTTAGTTTATTGAGACCATGGCAGTTTTGCCAGCATTAACATGGATTAAATCAACTTCTATTGTTTTGATTCATTTCACATGGTAATTAAATGCCACATACAGGACTGAGCATTCAGAACCTGTTTTTGTAGTTTTTCTACTTTAATACATAAAAATATGCAATATAAATGGGCTCAGAAAGAGTTAAACAAAGGATTCCTGGCAAGAAGGAAGAGACAGAGCATCGGAAGAGGAAAGGGGGGCACAGAGGTACAGGACAAAATGAGGACAAAAATGGCAGAAAAGGAACAGATCCAGACAAGAGAAATATATTCTGAATAAAAGAGGTTAAGGGGATGACAAAAAGCGAGAGAAAAGAAGAGTAGTGATGGTGCAGTGAAAAGGGGGAGAAAAAAAGACAAGCCACATGAGATGCCAAGAGACACAAATGACCAGACAGGGAGCAAGACAGACTGACAGGCGAGTAAAAGCTGTACAAGTGAGACTGGGTGGGGCGGGGTGGGGGGCATAAAGATGGAAGGAGTGGGGGAAGAAAGATGGGCACAGCGGCGGTTGTAGCTCCCAGAGGAGACGTTATGTTGGCTCGGAGTCTGGTTCTGTCAGGTCATCCTTCTCATCCTCCCTCTCTCTCCCAAGCATACTCCAATCTTTCCATCTTCTTTTCTCTCAAGACTGTGACAACGAGCGGCCCTGTTTGTTATTACTGGTGCTAACATCCAGCCTGTCACGCTGATCTAACTGCCTCGCCACCCCCTTTATTCTCATGGAGTTTTAGCAGCCATGGCCCTGAATATCACACGGATTCATATATATGTAGAGTGTAGACATGCCAGGAAATCCCGCTGCATGTATGCCAACATCAAGACATTACATAATTAACTCTCATTCATGAACTCAAAGCTTTTGCATCAACCAGTGAGTCATTGTCTCATTTAAAAGAAAACGTAATTTCCCTCCTGTGCATTTTTTATGTAAAAAGAAGAAGAAAACAACAGGAACAACAAAACAATACTCTGACTCACTCTGCTTTTCATCTCCAATATTAAATCTTCCTGAAACAAGGAGCCCAATTGAGGACAAAAGGACATCTATCATTTAGCCTTTCATTCCTCCCCTGTTTATCTGCAGCACAACTTCCATATCTATAGTTCAGGGCCTTCTTTTTCTTTTTTCCCCCCTCCCTAAAGCAGATTACTTTCTGGTAATGTAAAAATATAACATTTTCTTTTTCCTCCCCTTTCTCTGTTTGATAATTAACTCTGAGGGCTGCCTTCCTCCTCTTTGAAGAAAGTAAATCAACATTTAAGAAAGAAAAATCCCCCTTCAGAAAAGAATTTCCTACAATATTCTTTCCTTTTTTTTGTCCTGACTTTGGAGCTGATTTCACTGCTGGTGCATGAATGTGTCTAGTTGTCTGGAAAAATCAGTTCAACAAAACCAATGAGTGGAGTTGGAGTTTCATTGTACAATAGGTAATCAATTATTCATGATGTGTGTTTACAAGAGAAACACTCCAGCCCCGACCACAAGTCAATGAATCGGTGCCATGTGATTCACTGGATTTTAAAGTGAAAGTTGGATTCATACAATGAAAAAAAACATTTTATATATATATATAAAACCTAATAATATATATATATATGACTTAGATATAAGATATAAAACTTGGGGCCGGATCTACTAAGATCCCAACTTGCATGTAGTAATTTGCCTGTGCAAATTTTGCGCGTGGGGCTGAGCCACGGTTTGCGGGGGATTTACTAAGAGTGATTGTCTGACATCTACTATGCATGAGGTGTGTCTTCTGTGACACATCACTGAGGCGCGATACTCAGACCACGGCAGGACATACCCGGCAGCTGCTCAGCGCTGTATCTGTATATGGTCCTTAATGACGAGATGGAAACCGCGTAAACCTCAGCCAGTTAACACCTGCCTTTCAGAAGCGCTAAATATAGACACAAAATAAACCACCGCAATCAGTTTCACGTTTGGTAAATGACATTGCGCGTGCAAAACTGATTTATTTGCATCTACTCTTCCCAATATTTTGCACGTTCAGTCAGAAATGCCCACATTGCATATTCATCTAAGGCAAACGTGCTAATTGGATCACAGCCGTTGTTTTGCCCGTTTAACAGGCGCAATCCTCGGTGCGCCTGGTTAGTAAATCAGCTACAACTTATTTTGCGTGCGCTGTCAAGTTTTCGCCCGTTTTGATCCAGCCCTTAGTGCACATTAACACCTGGATAGACTGGACTCAGTTCAATTAGACGGGGAATGATGAGAAGGAGAAGTGTTGCACTTTCATATAGTTAGGTTTGCTTTTACACTGCACTTTACTCAGCAGACCAAACTTCCTGGTCAGTTACAACAACTGCAATTCTGTCTATTAATGGTCATATTTTCCTTCAATGTTTCATAAAGTTGATTAATCTAAGTGGTGGATTTCTTGCACTGTCTGATTAAAGTACATATCTGTTGTGCAAACTACTTGCTTGTCTGGACAATATTGATGTGAAGCAAATATGCCAACAGATGCCTTCATCTCATAAAATCACAGAAATCATAAGATATAATAATCTTTTATTGAGCTTAGCAAAAAAAAAACAACCTAAGTTTGATTCTGCAAATAAACATCAATCATACGTGCAACAAATCACTTGTTTAACAGTTTTGGCAAAATTTCTATGGGTGCAGCCCACATACTCAACTCGGCTACTTATCCCACTAATGCATTTTTCTATCAATGTAGCACCATTTTAAAGGGAAATAAAAAGGCTTCCCAATGGTATATGATTTATTACCAAGAAGCATTGTTACAGCAAAGAAATAATCCATCGAACACAAACAGAACTAAAGTCCTGCAGCTGCTGCTGACCTTTGAGCTCCCTGTGGAGGTGACAGTTTCTCTAAGGACAGTGCTGACCTTGCCTGAAAATTACTTGACTCTGTCATCCTCTTATAACTCATTTCCTCCCTTCCTTTCCTTCATAAGGCCCCATCACCACCTAATTTGACATATATCATATTAGATTAAAGAGCAAAATGACAGCAGAATGAATAATCAAGCAGATTCCTTTTTTCAGAACGTGTTTCAGGCTTTTTAATGAGTTTGCAAGCTAAACTGAGGTCACCACAATGCATCGCAATGCATTTAAAGGTGTCATCAGTAAATTTGATTAGCTGACTAAATCAAATTGCAGTTATCCTCCTGGGGGAAAACGTGTGGCAACAGAGAAGTGCAGAATAAAAAATGAGAAAAGACGAAACAGCAAATACTGAGGAAAATGACAACAAATGGGCTTCAAATGAGAGTGATGCTGCTGGTAAATAAAGATAAATGATTGGGCTGAGGAAGACCAGGCCAGAAAACTACTTCTGTCTTCTCTGTAAGTCATTACTGGCAAATAATCAGCTGGGAGGAGGTATTTTATTTTCAGATCCTTTAAATAAGTGTTGTAATTATCTCCTTGTGTGTTTGTGGTTGGTGAGGGAAACGTACCACAGAGGTCCATGAAAGATTAATGCTGAGAAGCCACTCAGACACTGTTGCAGCTGATGTGAGTCTTTGTTATTTTTACGAAAAGATAAGAGAGGAACAACCTCCACGCTTTGGTTATGTGTTGTTTTTTCTTCCCTTTTTTTCATCCAAAACCTGCAGCAGAATCTGATCACACGCTCATATAAAGTATATCATGTCTGATTGGAGTCGACAACTGAGATTGAAGAAGAAAATAGAGGATAAAACTTTCAAG
The DNA here is from genome assembly GCA_037177055.1 of Atherinosoma microstoma. Classification (NCBI taxonomy): domain Eukaryota; kingdom Metazoa; phylum Chordata; class Actinopteri; order Atheriniformes; family Atherinidae; genus Atherinosoma; species Atherinosoma microstoma. The sequence goes on from JBBBVU010000005.1 coordinate 4,116,994, forward strand.
CTTGCCCCCAGGAACCGTGTTCACATACTATCTGTCTATTTACAGGAGCAAATACACAATCTAATGTATCACAAAACTAAATAAAATGAGATCTTGAATTGATTTCAAATCGCAGCAGCATTTCAGCTGATCATTTATCTGAAATAACTTGCAAACACTTCCAGTGTTGACAACGTATTTTACATATTTACCATATATCCTTCCTTGCAATACCATTCATACCCCCGAGCAACTACAGCACAAATACACCTGCAGGGATATTTGGGCACTGTAAGCATGAAGCTCTGCATGAAGGTTTTTAATGATAAATTCTCTGTTTGGGAATTCAAAGAATATGAAGATAAGAACAAGTACATGCTTTCGCTGTGTTTAAAAGAAACGCTTCTTATTTTAGGGATGGTACTAATTGCTACCAAACCTTTGCATCTGAATCTAAAGGATGATGGATGCAGCTTTGTGTGACCAAGTTAGTGGCATTACCCCCTTTGATCCAAACTTCCTGCAGGCTGAGGTGTTGTCTAACATCCTGTTTGCATTTAGGAATCCAAATGACTCTCACACACAGCAGATATAATTACAGCAACATGGAAGTTGTTTGTTTCCTTTTTTTCAATCCAGTTTTATACTGGTAATTGGAATTAAGGTGCAATAGCCTGCCCTAATAATTCAGATAAAAGTTATCAGTTATGCTGCCACAGGGGAATGTAGTTCAGCAGTAGAGTGCATGCTTCACATGTATGAGGTCCCGGGTTCAATCCCCAGCATCTCCACTTCCTCAGTAGTGCCAAACAGTAAGTGGCACTACAGTAAGTGTGCTAAACATGATTCAATACGAGTGGGTGAATGTGATGTGTAGTGTGTGTGACTGCTAAAGCCCAAGTACATGTGACTAGGAAGGTGCCATACAAGTGCAGTCCATTTACCTGTTTGGGAACAGAGGAGCTTAAATCATTAATTCTTCATGGTTAAATGTATTAATTATTTTCCATTGAATCCAAATGTTTTATTTAAGTAAATTTGTCTTACTAAAGGTTTAACTGAAATCTACGCTTGCATATCAATTGCAAAACAGTTTGGAGCCTCTTTTTCTCATAAAGATCTGAACAATCACGCCGGTTTAGCATGTCAAATGTTGTTGTGGAGCCATGTTGCTGTAATGAGTTCAGAATGTGGTTTTGCATTGTCTTGCAGAAATGGACAAAGCCCTCCCGTTTGGTCCTCCAGAACCCGAATATTTAGCATGAAGAGCACGAATGCACCCTCATACCATCATGGGTTCTCATTTGGAAGTTGTATGTTACATACATACTTATCAATTCTATGTCATGAAATGTAATGGTTTTATATTGTTGAATTAGCTCTGCATGATGTTATTTTCATTGTAGTTATTCTTTACGCTTTTTCATATTCCAACTAGGTTTCCAAACTGCTTCAAATTAGCTAACCTTCTTGTTCCCGTTCATGTCTTTTAGGCATGTTGCTGGTACCGGATTAAAAATACATGCATTTTGCACAAGCATTGATACTTGTATTTTTTTTTGCGACCATCTTCATATAAATGAAGCATTTACATTCATGAAAACAGGGATGTACAACATTGTGAAAAAATTTAAACGACTTCATGGTAGCTTTCATGTGAAGCCACCTCAGGGTAAAGCTTTGCAGTTACACTCAGCTGCATGTTTGCATTGTGCAGAGTAAGATTGTGTAAGCACTTTAAATCTGTTTGTTTTTCACTTTCTGTGATTACTCTTTTTAAAGCATGTGGAATTCCAAGCGAAGCGACCTTCATTTGCATATTTTTTGCTTCTGTTGTCAGACTACGCAGCAAAATCTGAAATTGTGCCTGATAAGAAGCACATTAAAACTGATGTAAATTGGTGGCCAGCAATCACTTCCACTCTCATTCTAGTCTAACAGATTTACCAAATGCATTTAGGGCACTACCTGAGCTGCTATATATATATATATATATATATATATATATATATATATATATTACATATTCAAAGAGAAGATGAGAACTAAAAGAATTTCTATAACACTCAGCCTTTGTCTCAGAAACAAACCACAGGAGGGATGTTCCTCTTCTATTTCTGCCCTCCATCTTCTTCGTGATCTCTTGTCTCCACAGCTCACATTTGCACAGAACAATAGCAGAGCAGGTAGTTTAAGGCAAGCGGGGGAAAAAAAACCCTCCTCAGCTCTTTTGTCCTCCGTCCTCTCAGAGGTATTTTCTCAAATGTTTCCTCTTTTCACTTTCTCTTTCCCTGTGGTTATTTCCCTTAGTGAAAATGGGTCACCTTCCTTTTTGTCAGGAGAAAGCCTGGGTAAGTATAACCCCTGTATGTGTGTGTATGTGTGTGTGTGTGCATGCAGGATTTTACTGCCTAGAGGGGATTCCATGGCTTGGAAAAGTTATGCAATGACCTTTTTTTAAGGCTCATTAAGGGCAAGGTGGGTTATTTTTTTGGGGTTGGGGTTACAGATGGGTTAAATGGCTATGTAGCATTGACTATTAAAATTTCTCTGCTCAAGACCAAAAGTTAAATTATGACACTTCTTAGCCACCTGTGGTCACGAGCTCTGGGTAGTGACCGAAAGAACGAGATCGCAAATACAAGCGGCCGAAATGAGTTTCCTTCGCAGGGTGGCCGGGCTCTCCCTTAGAGATAGGGTGAGAAGCTCGGTCA
>JBBBVU010000005.1:4149769-4175475 GCA_037177055.1 Atherinosoma microstoma
AAAAGGGAGACCAAACAAAGACCTTCCACGCGTGATGCATAACAACACAACATAGTGAGAGTACACAGCTGCTAGACAGTGCCATACAGCAAAACTCAGCTGTCATGTGACGTTCTGGGCATCACTGGGAAAGCGATGTTCAAGGTGGTTTCTGCACCTTGAAACGCTGCAGGGCAACAATGACCCCAGGAATGTGCATAATGAAGGTCAGGGTGCCGCTAAAATGAGTGAGAAGCACAGAGGTTTGAGGTAGAAACTTATGTAGCGTTGCTTTAAGGGCTTATTTATGCTCGATGTTAAATATTCATTTGCATAGAGACGGCGCCTTATGTCTGTCCTCTGCATTCAGCCTTTTGGTACATTTTCTGAAAGTTTGCAGATGCATACAAAACGTAGCAAATGGAGCAGCACCACCGGATGTCATGGGGGGGAGTGAAAGGAAGAAAGAAGAAGAGGAAGTCGCAATGTATTTGACCACAGTTGTTTACTGTGCTGCCTCGTTTAATACATCATCATGATCTCCTCCACCTTTACCCTGTTTGCTTTTTTTTCTTTTTTTTTTTTACTGTTGAAGCTGACATCAGAACTCTGCTATGCCCTCTAGTGGATTCAAATTCAAAACACTCTAATTGTCCCCGAGGGGCAATTAAAGGCGCACACGCAGTTAGACACTTTATCAACAAAGGATAAAAGTGATTAAGATAAACGAATATGAAAAAGTGGGCGGTACCACATTTACATACAGTATGGGAATACCAGCTGTGTAAATAGTTAAGAGTGGAGTGGGGTGAGATGGTATGCCAACAGTCTGTGTTAGCCAGATGAATTGCTTAGCAACCATGGCGTTGGCCATAATTGTGATATTTAAAGAAGAGAAAATCAGTAACATGCAACATATGGTGATTTGTTCTTAGTTGACAAGCTCAAACATTGCTGTATGCAGCACCGATACAAGACTGAATTGATAAAATCCTTTCTCAGTGTTGGCGGTAGTGTGTTTATCCTTGGTATGCTTGAGGCTAAGCATGAACTCACAGTTTAAACCACTTATTTAGTGGCCTTACATTGATGGCACCACAGTTAGCATGTTTACATTACACAAGTAAAAAGCAATTTATTCTGTCTGTCAGGCCAAAACCAGACTGTAAAATGTGACATAAACGTGCTTATCCAACTGAAATGGTACAAAATCAAAGCTTTGGGTATGCTCCACAGTTCCCATCATCAACTTTGGCCCAGAAATAACGGAGCATGAATAACAGAATTCAGTACGCAGGACTTCCTCTTACAAGAACAAGTCAGTAGCAACTAATACCCCCAAGGGGATAAGATGCATATTCTTGTAAAATCAGTGGAGCGCACGGCATTTACAACAGCATGTTCAGAGCTGTAAAACTTCCAATTTGCCACCAGCTAAATTATTTTGACACTTGTTTTGGTCTGTGACACAAAAGATCAGCTGAAAGAAACCCAACACTAAAAGGATGACAAGGGGCACATCACCAGCTGGTGTCACAGCATCTAACAATATTCAATAAACAACTTTATTTCCTCCTTGTGCATTCATAACGGGACAAGGACAGCAGCCCAATTACATGGCCAGGTCAAACTTTAACCATAGCTTAACCCCTTAATGCCTGAATTTATTCACAATGATATAAAAACAAAATGAATACAGGAGAAAATCGGGAAATAAAAAATAAAAGGAAAAAGACAGAATGAAAGAGATATAATATTTAATAATAATAATAATTAGTCCGTTTAATATGAGGGATGCGAGTTATACACATGCAATATCATCACTTTCATTAAAAAAAAAAAAAGTGAATCAGTGGTGAGGTGGGCTTTGTAGACATTTCTAATGACTCTGTTTTGGAGTGTGCTTATAAAAAAATCTTAGATTCAAAGGTCAAGTGGCCCTATCAGCTCTATCCCAGAAAGAATCAGGACACCACAGCCTCTGGCATGAAAGCACAAAATGAAAGGGTTAGAGCTAAGTGGCAGGGGCAAGGGGTGAAATGAGATTGGGCCTCATTGCAGCTCTGATTTCTACTGGAGCCTGGTGCAGTGAGAAGCCCATTTCGATGGAGTGTTTCCTTTTGGATTTATTGAAATAAAAATGCTTAAAGAGATTTTTCTTAAATCAGCTAGTACATAATCTAAATGATCTAAAATGAGGAAAACTTTGGCTTTAGACCAAATCCTCTCTTCCCTTTTTTGTGCTCACAATCCGAGTTGCTGGACAAAATATTAGAGGGTTGCAACCTCATTTAAAGCATATATGTTGTACAAAACTAGTGTGCAGCCCTCCACTCTCTTCTACAGGTATTTCATCAATGAAGGATCTTAAACATACATTCTTCTTATTATAGTTAAAACTACCTTTGAAAATGATCTTCATATTTCTTCTGAGGTCGATCCGGTTGCTTGGCTTGTACTATTGGCTTTCGGCTTTTCTAAGTCACATTGTATAGGTGTATTTCATCTCTCTTTTTTTTTAACAAATACCAGCTGTTTGTTAGTGATAAAAGTCAGCAATGGTTCCCAATAATCTGCGTGAACTATCTGGCTAAAGACAGACAATGTGTTTGTATTTGTGAGCGGGAACAACGGACAGAACACCTCCTACAGTAGCTGGATTTATCCGGAAAATTCAGCATTACTGCAGGACGAGGTCGCATGGTTATCATAAGAATCTACTTTTCCACCAACCTTGTGAAAGATGTGAACCAAACTACAGCTAACTTTGCTAAAAACATGGCTGAAAATAACCACAAAAAAACAAAAGCTTAACCAGTGACTTAAACGGAGGTACCCCTTTGTCAAAGGACTACAACAAGATCAGCGTTGGCTGCCAAAAGTAACACTGCTGCCGAGGTTGTTTTCTATCCAATCTCCAAGCTGCCAAGTGGAATTGAATAGTTATATTGTACCTGAGACAACTACTGTAACTCAAGTCAGCTGGCTGACAGATTGTTCTTTGTGCTGCATGACAGGAAGAAACAAAGCACAGTTGAATTTTTCAAGTAATTACTCCTTGAGCCTGAGCAGCAGAGCAGCAGTAATTTACAGCTGCATGCTGTTCATGCAGTAAAAAAAAAAAAAGCTAAGTCTTTCCGATCTACTGTTGCTACTGCAGGAAACAAGGGCATGCGTGCATCTTTGCGTATTCAGCTCTTTGCCTCTTTCTCACTGTAATTGTTTTGTGCATATTTTGTCTAAATACCCAGCCATCTTGGTCCCTTCATCAGCCAGTTGGCAAAGGTCATTCCAGTCTAATTCGCCTTTATCAAATAAAGCACTGTTGGCAAATTCCTGCTTGGTTTTCTGCTGCTTAACATGCAACGCTTCTGCACGCTGGTCCCGGAAACTCTTCTTTTCTCTCTCCAAAGTTAATAAGCTTGTTACTCCCCACTGACTCTAATATTGTCTTTCTCACCACTTGCATGAGAGCCTGAAGCTATTAATCCATGGGCATATGGATTTTACCACTGCTTGTATTTCATCTTTCATTTATTGCAGCCACAGACGCAATAACATATTCTGTAGTAAAATGAGAGCGAGTGAAGTATGAGATGTAAAGATTATTTCTTGCATTTACAGCCCTGCCAAAAAAAATTTTTTTTAAATCATCTGGATTCAGGGAGAGAAATCACCTTCTGGGTTGTTATAATTTCATATTTTCCCATTCACATTAAGTGCACAGCTAAATTGCATAAAATTAAGGGCGCGTGGTGGCCCCAACTGACAGTGAATAATGAGGATAAAAGTGGGGAGAGCCTATATGGTAATGGCCATATTTACAAAGACCATCAATCATCTCCAAACCGCCAGGAGCCTCATCCCTCATAGGATGCGGGGATAGAAAAGGGCGGGACGCCTTCAAAACAAACTGCCTCTCCCTCTTTCCCATTCAATCTCTCTCTCTCTCTTTCTCTCTATCTCTGTCTCAGTGCAGTCCAGCTTCAGCTTTTAGGAAAATCAATACTGATGAAAGTGATAAAGGACACTGCTGCTGAAAGTTTACCTGACTCCCAGTTTAGAGTCTTTGGCTGTAATTAAAATGACAAAAGATTACTGAGAACTCACAGAGGCTGGTGAAGGGGGGGGGCAGAATAACTGCTCAATGTGGCAGGATTGAGTCAGCACATGTAAAAAATCTGATTCTGATGTGTCAGACTCTGTATTCCAGGAAAGAAATCACTGTTGCCACACAGAAAGAAGTGGAAGTGTTTCGTGCTGAGAAGAAGAAGAAAAAACTTCAGAAACTTTTGGTCATAATCCTCTCTACACGCGTCACCATTAATATTCCAACATTATGCTTTAAGTATGGGTTGCTTTGAAGCTATTTTATAAACAGAAGTGTGAAAACTGCACAGCATGAAAGCTTAAAGTCAGAATAAAGCCATTTCAGAGATTAGAATATTACAAGTTACAATATTTGCTTAAAACATGTTAAAAGACAGAGAAATGTGTTTTACTGGATGGTGGGTTTAGACTGTTAATTTGTTTTTTTTTCATTGGTTTTCTGCTCAGGATTTTTAGAGCACGTCTAAAATCTCACACCTTATAAAGGCCTACAGTGATGCAATAGCCTCGGACTAACAAGGTGAAGCAAAACTAACCAGCAAGTTCTACCTTGACTGTGGAAATGCGTCTTCCCTGGATGCCAGAATTAGTAAAACTCTGGGTTCCTGCTTCATTTGTGAAGGCACAAGAAAAACTGTCCCATTAAACCAGACACCGGTCGAGCAATCGGGGCTTCGTGGAGATCCCAGGGCAGCATGCCCAATGAAAACTGAAGGTACTATGGTTGGCTGATGTTATGTGGATTAATTCTGCTGCAGTGATGGAGAGGCGAGGATCACCCCCAGTGCATGTCTCATTATTCCCTCGGTAGTCGGCTATCTCTTGCTAGCATGCTGTTTATTTCAACCTGCTTCCCGGTTAGTTTTGCTTCTTGCATTTATTTTGCTTCTCAGTTGGTCTTAGTTATTCCTTCAGCTCACACTTTCCTGTTAAATGTTCATTGACAAACTATCTTCAGACTTTTCCTTGCACCTTCTTTATTGGATGTTTTTCTTCTTTTGATTAATTTTACTTCATACTTTTGTCCTTTTCTTTTAACCCCTTTCTGTGTTTTGGCTTCTATTTGAGACCTTTCTTTGTAAACTCTGGATCTTTCCTTTCTTAAACCCCCCCCCCCCAAAATTTTAGGATATTTTTTCTTGACAGTTATTGCTAATGATTAGGGATTGTGGTCCTGGTTAGATACTGTAAAAGTTAGATATGACTTGTAGTATGAAACAGAGCTTTTCTTGTTTGAAAACTCAAACCTATGTAGGATTTTTTTCTGTGCAAACTGTAAAGAAGTATGCAAATATATCCTTCTGAATGAGTCAGGGTGAGGCAAATTGTTCTGTATACATAATTTTCCCATTGAACACTGGCACTGAGTACAAATTGTGCCCTTCAGGACTTTAACACAATCATAATTGCCAGGCACTGCAGCAAGTTTAAAACCAACTCACCTGAACACTTAAATCCACCACGCATTAAAGAAAACGTTACCTGGAAACAGGAAACACTTAAAAATAAGCGATTCTACACGTACACACTGACAGATCAGTGAGAAAGCAAGTAAACTATTTTTTAGTCTGTTCTTGGAAGCTTCGTGATTCAAAGCTTAAATGAGTGGCACGCTGATTAAGTCAGAGAGAGAGAGGAAGTGGGAGATAAAAAACAAAAGCTGCTGTCTCACAGAATGAGTGAGGGAGAGAATATGGAGAGGAAGATAAGGACAGAGGATAAAGAACGAGATTGAAAATGGGACGAGAAGGAGAAAGAGTGAGACAAAGACAGTAGACATAAATCAAGAGAAGAGCAGCGATGGGGAGAGGGTAGCTGGGAGATAATACCCTTGAGGGGGTTGTTGTGTTTGCAATAAAGCAAAGATGTGCAGAACAAAAAACACCACAAATTCAAAGATTATATAGCATTTTCCACTTTCTGATTGTCGGCAGTTGGCTCACAACACTGTGGGCCAATACCACACCAGCTGCAACGGATCTTAAAACTAATCATGGTTTAAACAACATTTTTCAAACAGTTATAAAGTTAGGTTGTTTTAATTATCACGTTCCACTGTACAACTGCTGTCATCGTTTTTTGTTATTGGAAACAATGAGGATCAGATAAAGCAGACATTACTGCTGAATGGGAGGGAAAATTACACGTAGAAAAAGGTCACTGGAAGCTCAAATGCTCAAAAAGGTTGATTCTAGTAAGAGTTTATAGCAAAATGCAAATGCCATGTGAATAAAAACTCCAGAGGCATTAAAAGGAGTAACTGATAAATACAGTAGCAGACATGGAGTTACAGTAATACCTAAAAGGGCTAAAGGCAGTGTTCATTTTACTTTGGAAAACTTTATATTCACATCCCATAAGAGAGAAACCAAGAAGCTTCCTTTTATTAAAGCCTTGCAAAATGCATAAATGGACATTTTGACTGAATTTGACTAAGTTAACTGAAACTGAAAGCTGCACCTGGTGCACAGCCACCTGGAGCCATATGATGCAACCCATTATACCAAGTAATTATGAATTTTCTTAAAATAAGACCAACCTGATTTAGATGAATGGATGCATTATGTATAATGACAAGCTAAAGAAGGCATTAGGTTGGAGTGATGTATGCACACAAGGAAATGTTGTGACTTTAAGCTAACATGCTCCAACATTTATATAATAGCATCAAGATTCTTGCTGCATCATCCAGTATGGTGGAGTAAGAAACCTAAAAAACACATTTTACCTTCCCAGGAAGATATGTGAAATAAACTAATCTATTTTCAGAGGCAGCAGCAATCGCGCATGATGTAATGATGGACAATCTATCAGCAAACCAACTCAAAGACTGCAGCTGATCCATGTAGTTCTCTTTGCTTATGACTGGATTTGATGGCACGCTAACATTTAATATGCACACTCCTGCAGCCGTCGTTGCCCTGCAGCCTCCCAAGGTCTTTTCTTTACATCACACGTCAGCAACTGGATATCAAAGCTCTGGCCATTTTGTACACAGCACTAGCTAAGTCAGCAAAGAAATGCAAGAGGACGTCACACTTTACTGACTTTTACTGACTGGAGAGGGCTCAGAGAAGAGACAGGATGCAAGAGCAGGGATCTTTAAAGTAGTGCTTGAATGTAACTGTGTGCAAGAATCATTTAAATCTAGCAGTCAAGATGGAAGCAACAACAATCTCATGTGGCATCCGTCTTGGCTAAATAATCTGTAAAAGACAAACTAATCAACTCTGAGGTGGCTTGTCCATCACCAGTGATTTTCATTTGGGAAGCCACACCAATGAGTATTCGTTCTTTGTGCTTTCCCCCTATCATGAATTCAAGTCACCTCTTCACGTATTGGCTTCCTTGAAAAGGTCAATTCATGTGACATTTACTGTTCTTGCATTATGTAATGATACATGCAAGAATAGTAACATCTCACAAAACAGCATCCACAACAAATAATTCCCCCACTTTTATCCTGTCGCCCTGTGAACAGGACTCGACTTACATTTTATAATGGTAATGTGCACAAATGGATATACATAAACATGACATTTAAACAGTAATATAAACATGAAATTACTTTTTTCTCTCAAGTCTTTGTTTAATAGTTTTCAAGTGTTGTCTTTTCGTTATGAACTCTTGTGTTGTAACATCACTGCAGAGGAGGAAAAGACGGAGGTAGAAAGCTGTGTGAGTCAAGCCGTTCAGAGGTTTTCAGAATCCCAGGACCCCTCGTGACTGATGTTAATTACAGTAACGATCACCAGACAGACTCTGCCCACCCTCTGCAGATCAACACCAGGACCCAATATCACCTGAGGGGGAGGAGGGAGGAAGGACGAGGAGAAGAGAGCAGGGATAGACTGAGGGGGGCTGGATGAGGAGGGATCAGGCCTTTGAAAATTGGGCAGCTAGGACTGCAAGGTGGAAGGAAGAAGGGCAGAAGGAGCAAAGAGTGGAAGCAGAAAAAGGGAATGACAATGTTTGATGAAGGTTTAGAAATTAAAAATCCTGTGGATAGAGGAAGAGAAGCTGGGAAAAAAGAAGATTTAGGAAGTGAAGGTGATGGAATGTGTGGAGGGAACAAATTGGGAAACAGTAGAGTTGGTTGCAGAGAGCTGAACACAGGCACAAGGGGGGGGGGCAATAAAAGAAGGGGAGTAAAGGAAAAATGAAGGCAGACAAACAGGGCAGAGATGGAGATAAACTACCTGAAAACATCTGCAAAGGGAGGGGAGGAAGGCAAGCCAGTGAATCAGCAAGAGACAAAAGAGCAGAGGCTGAACACACAGGGAGAGAAGGGTGGGAGGCAAGTGTAGAGATCAATCACCAATGGCCCTGGTGTTGTAACTTTGAAAAGAGTCAATGGCCAAGAACCAAACTTTCCACCCACACACCTTTTCTCTCTTCATCAACATGATCTCTCTCTTTCTCTGCTCGAAAAACCTCCCCGACTTTCACTTCCCTCCTCGGTTTATTTGCCCCTCCCTCCCCACTTTCATAACAACATGTTACATTTTGCAGCTTTATAACATCACACCATATTTTTTTCTTTCTCTATGGTAAGTGCTGACTTATACAGAGATAAATAGGAATATTCCCTTAAGAGCCATAAGAGGCAAATACGAGCCAATTTTCTGTCTATAGAGGCTCTCTGGGTGACACTTAAACCGTATTATGCCATAACTCACAGTAACGCAAGTGCAGGAGATAAATATTGCACATGAAAATGTAAAAAAAATACCCCCAAAGTCGCAAATTGGCCAAATCCTCAAAGTTTACAACTCCTGCTAATAAAAGAGTAAAACTGTTGAGCTTTTAGCAGACTATAAAATAAGGGAACCACAGTTTGTCTTTCAATAACACTCCAAGTTATTTTTTTTTTTATTTCTTTTGGAAAAGTTTAAGAAACTTGTCTGACAGCTGTTTCCATGCCACATTCATTCTCTAGAAATGGCTGATGATAAGACATGGTGGGTGAAGAAGCTCATTTAGATGTTTTTTTTTGCCTGTTTTAAAGGAGGACTCATAGGGAAAATAGAAACAGCATCTGACCTGGGAAACATTTTACAAGCTGTTTCCAGTCTGAAAAACATTGAAATGACTGGACTAACGTCTTCCACGATATAACATCCCCCCCAAAAAAGTAATTCCCAAAGAAGAAACGTCTCTAGTTTCCTCTTGTGGAAGTCCACTGAAAAAGTTTTCCTTCATTTTCTGTCGCGAGACCATGACGCACAGAGTAAACCCAATTTATGCTTCAGCATTAGATCGATGCAGAGCATAAAGTAGACTCTATGTAAGTGACTGTCTCGGTAAGTTTGCAGTTTACGCTCCAACATTTCTAACGCCCGGGTTGCTGCTGCACATTCAAGCAGCAGTGACAGAAAACAGAAGTTACTGGGTGTAACTGGTTGAAGTGTGTGTGTGTGTGAACAACCACTTTAACTGAAAAACTGCAATACAGGAAAGAGAAGAGAAGGAGATAGTGTGTGAGCACTGAACTGAGTCTTTACATGGACTGACGAGAGCTTTTACAGAAACAGAAAATAGCTGCAGCCAAAATACCGGCTACTTTTTTTAGAAGCAAACCCAACACAATTACAGTCTGTTCCTTTTACATTCTTTATCCAGAAGGGTGTAATATTTGTGCAAGTGGGTCTGCCATGTAAACAAACCGGCCATTTTAAACGCTCACAGTGGCGGATTCAGCAAAGAAACGCTAGAAGACATTATCAGAGGAAGAGAGGAAACAAAAAGAGAGACAGAGACAGAGCAAGAGAGGAGACAAGAGTCAAGATACGACTGTTTTTTAATGTCCGGAGAGAGCTCACAGTACAGGTAGGATGCAAGATGGATGCCGAATTAGCCGTTGATAGGGGGCGCGTCGCTGAGAAAATAGAAAAAGTGAAGTAGCGCGTCTTTAAAAAGTTGAGCCTCACAGTTTGAGATAATTTGTGAGCAACAAGCCACAGCGGAGATCCTTTCTGGAAAAATCTGAAAGAAAAATGCATGTAAAATATTAAAATGCTTACTTGCTGAGAGGTTACTCTTTAACCATGTTTCATGCCTATTCACTTTATTTACATGCTCAACTCAAATATACTCTTACTCCTCAGTCAGTTAGTTAAAAGATCATGACAATGAAAAAAACAAAACATAAAATGAAATACTGGCTGCTGTAGTTCTCTACTGTTTCCCCTGAGCTTAAAAAAAAAGAAAAGAAATCATCTAAAAGCAGTAGCAGATGTTTGATGTTTCCCCATCTGTGTGTGATAATAGGCAGTGTGTGTCTACTTCTATGTTTGAGTTCACATCTGTCATGAGAGCATGTGTCTTACTGTATCCACTTCAGATACCTGTAAACATCTGTTCTTGTGTGTGTCTGTGTGTGTGTGTATGTGTTTTGCTGAGATCCTGGCAGACATGGATAAGGCAGACTGACTCCTGCCAGGGACTGATGTGCTTTTACGTCAGTAACCTCTGACCTCGGCGAGGCCAACAGCGTCGGACACACTCTCCCGCTGTGCATTAGTTAATGACCAATTGCTGTCTTCTTGCGAAACCCACGCACACAGAGGTGGCTTTTTCATCCTTAAATAGCGACGGTGAGAGCATGTAGGAGCAGATGGGTAATGGGCTGCAGGGAAGGGTGAATCGACAATGACTTGACGAATTTAAACAACCCAGAAGGACTCTTATCTTAATACTTGGCTTGGATCTCGTCCAGAGATGCTGAGAGAGAGAGGACAAATCAATTTGCTTTCACATTATTATCGGAGAGACCTCACGTCCCCGTGTGTGGTGGTTTAAAACATCAGGATATCATTAGCAAATGAATTGTAATACCCTGATGTTGGGGTCAAACTGAATATATCACATAAGATAAACACCAGCTGCGGTACAGAAAATTAATGAATGAATGATAAACACCAGCTGTAGCTTTGTCACGTTATGAAATACTGCAACATGGTCTTTTTTCCAATATCCTTTTTTTTGTCTTTGTTTTAGTCATTTTGTATGTTTTCATGCCAAACTTAGAAAAATAACTGGGATATAGAAATATGGCAGGGATATAATGACCACTGAAACTACTCTGAGAGGAAAAAAGTGTCTGCCTCTTCAAACGGTGTGTAGTTCACATGTTCTCCCCGTGTATGCATGGGTTCTCTCCGGGTTCCTCCCACCATCCATGGACATGCTTGTTAGGTTCGATTGGTCACTTTAAAGCACTGGTTATCAAACTGGGGGGGCACGGCAATATGACAGGGGCAGCACTAATACGTTATTAATGCGTTAACTTTTACTTTGATTGATTGATGATAGAAAAAGTTTGAGAACCACTGCTTTAAAGTGACAGTGAGTGTGAGTGGCAACCTATCCAGGTGTATCTGCCTCTCACTTGCTAATTGCATGTGCTTCAGCTTCCCTGCAACCCTGAATTGGAATAAGTGGGTTAGAAAATGAATGATTTATTTAATATTGCTTTCAGAATAAAAAAAAGTCCTGTTTTCCCCTTTTTTGTGTAACTGAGGAAGTGTACTGCTGTTATTATATATACGTGTTATTATTGTATTTGTTACCAGCAGCAGACCAAGGGGAAGTTTGGACCTGCAGCAAGCGGCATGAATATCAAGCTGTCATTTCATGCTATACTCTGACCTGTGATTTATTGATCTACTACATTCAGATTGAAACCGCTTCCTCCTATTTTGGATTGAGGTCCAACGATATCTTTCACTAACAACTGTTATCTTTTACCTAAGAGAGCCAAAAAGTGTACAGATACTTAATAAGAGAAAGATGGTGACACTACCTTCTCTGATTTAATTGCTTCTTCTTTTCCTCATGTCCCTTCATTTCATTAATGTATAATAAATGGAACTAGCATTTCTACTCCTCCTCTTCTTCTCTTATTCTTCCTTCTTTGGCAAAGCGCTGAGCCAGCACTTTTTGTCCTCTGACCCTCTCTCCATCTTTCTCTCCCCGCTGCCTTATCTCCCCCTCACTCGGAGCCACAGCAGTGGAACATGGAGCACAATGCTAATCAGGCTCTTGTAAACATTCCTCACCCGCTCACAGCCACACAGGTGAATGTAGAAAACCCCCAACCAGAGACTCAAGTCATGAAAAGGAAAGGAACTTTACTGCAATCTGTAGCTGCCTCCTTCTTCTCTCCTCAACTCTTTTCACTAATTCTGTGCAAGCATCAGCTCCCAAATGAGACAATCAAAAGTCACGTTACCATAATAAAGTTTTCCCTCATGTCAGATTTCTTCTACTTCTCAGCCATCTGTCCTTTAGCCTGGGATATGGGAACAGGAATGATGTTGTTTAAGGGGTAGTGGAGGGATAAGGCAGGGAGGTATTGGTCATCCAATGGACAACAAAATTCTGTCCTTGTGGACATTTTTTCCCACAATGTTCAAATTTGTAATTTTGCTTGATAAATAGGTACAATCCCCAACTTCCACTTGTTATACGCCAAAGTATTCCTGGAAAAGAAACTGAACCCAACATTAACTTTCAGTTTTTTGCTCTCTTTTAAGTTACTTTGCATTAAAAAGCCAAAAGCTTGAATCACTTATGATGCTATATAAATGCAGTTGTGCGTGTAAAGTGTGTAATTGGTCTGGATTATTTATGCAATACCACTATGTACCGCTAGATAGGAAGTGAGTCACCACGATGTCCAGTCGGCTTGGGAGCCAACAAAAGAAGAAGATAGATAAATACTTTATTGATCCCACGGGAAATTGTAAACAAGTTGTAAACTCTTACAACAAGAAGACAGCTAGTAAGAGCATTGTGTCAGGATTAAGGAATCTTCCTCCCAGATACACTTATAAATGTATAAAATCAGTTGTCATGACTTCTGGCATGTAGAGAGTCATTTTAATATTCTTTACCCCAGAAACTTTTTGGTCTCTTTACAACTTTGCTAATTGACTTTTATCTCTTCCAAAGTGCTAATTGTTATTCCATCCTTTGCAATATATTTGGCAAATCCATCTAATTCTTAATGAATCTAATTTGTACCACTTTTGGGAGAGTATTTGTGATTACATTATGTCTGGATCACTCTCCCTGACTTTGTTACAGTCCCTTATTCCCAAATTTCTTTGTGGCTTACTGATTCCGTGTAAAGTAATTTCATTGCTAAGATTTGGGACATCAGCTGGAGCTTGCGGGGGACTCGTGAATAATACAGACATTATTGATACATATGATCACTAGAGCTCTTTAGTGGTTTAAAAGAAAAAGAAGCATTATCTGTATTTTGAATGCAAAGTGAAACTCTGTAATTGTCATTCAGTCCCGTGTAAAATGACTGCCGCTGATGTGGGTTTTAATTGGCTCCAGCTCAGCACAGCACATATGGCAACACAGCACCAAGGTGCACATTAATTTTCACTGAGGATGCTGCTGTTGTTTACCAGCCATGATGTAGCATACCAGCTATGGAGGCTCTGAAACTGACAGCAACAAATAGTGGGCAAAAAGACAAGCGACTGGATGATTTTACTGGTTGTAAGACAGCTGGCAACTCATGTTTGGTGCCACTGCGTGGGGTTGACGTCCACAGTCCCTTTGAAAATAGGAAACTAGCCTAATTATCTCAGAGAATTGTGATGATTAGACACTGTGGATCAACTCAGCCTGCAGGATAAAGTTTAATGCCATGTTGTTGTAATCGTATTCTTTACCAGTGGGATGAGTTAGTGACCAGGTGTACCCCTCAGAGCACTGAGGGCAGATATGTTATTACTGGCAGTGGGGAAGTATCTAATTAAAT
Organism: Atherinosoma microstoma; assembly: GCA_037177055.1. Taxonomy (NCBI): domain Eukaryota; kingdom Metazoa; phylum Chordata; class Actinopteri; order Atheriniformes; family Atherinidae; genus Atherinosoma; species Atherinosoma microstoma. The sequence goes on from JBBBVU010000005.1 coordinate 4,163,643, forward strand.
GTGGGTGCATCCACATTTAAAAAAAAACAACAATTTTTTTACATCACTACTTGTGGTGTCCGCGACCATGAATTGGACTAAGCGGTACAGAAAATGAATGAATGAATGAATGAATGAATGAATACTTGTGGTGTTAAAAAGGCATGGTAGTTCCTTGCTACTCATGCTTCACTTATCAAAATACCTTGCACAGCTCTACCACCACTCCTGTTTTTGTGTGTATGAATGGGTTAATGACAAACACTGCAAAGCACTTTATAGAACCTAGCAAAATTTTATGACAACATAGACAATTTAGCCATGAAATGAAAATGGGATTACACAGAAAAATGTCAAAATCTATGGCTAGTTATAGTTAAAAGGGGAAAATAATGGAGTTATTGTTTAACTTCTGACAATATATTTGATAAACCAGTTAAAGTATCATGACAACAGAGTCAGACTCTGCACCACTATATGCTCAGTTCTGATGTTTCATCTGTTACATGCGGCAGCTATGAGCACCGTGAAGAATAGGGCCGATTTAGTGGACAAACTATGGGACAAAACCACGAGATCTAAATTATTCATGCCTCTGTTACACCATTAGTTATCTTAAATAGTTTACATACTGTATACAGTGCACTACCACTCAAAAGTAAGGACACATTTTCCCATTTATATGCAAATCTGCATACAGGAAGTAGGGTTTGCGGTGGTCAAAGAAAGAAGAAAACATGTAATCCCAGATCAGAGTGTTTGTTGGTAAACTTCAATCTGACCCAGATATCAGTGGTTGTGAATCCAATTTCCAAGCTCGACATGAACAATGTAAAATGAATGAAAGCAAAAGCAAATGACTCAGATATAAATCGGCCATCCAGCAAATTCCTTTCATTTCATGACATTAAAGAAAGTTGCCTGGGGTGTGAGAACTTTTGAGAGAGCATAAGATTCAAACAAGGGCTCAGGGCACGCTGTGTGTATGTGTGTGTGTGTGTATCTTGCAGCAGTTGTGTTGAATCTTGTCACCAGATTCTTTGAGACAATAATAATTAGGCTCTCAGCAACAAACAGATTGCACAGCCAGAGATGTTTCACACACATACACACTCTGCCTGACTCAGGAGGCACCACAACATCCAGACAGGAAAACACCCTGGGTGCAGTGGCAATCTAAGGAGCACTATGGGACCCAGCATCACCGCGGGCAACTGCTACCACTGGACCCTGCTGCATTGTCGCTGTGTTTTCTCCCAAATTTTCCACCATCACTCACACTCTCTTTTTAACCGTCCTTTTTCTCTTTCTCTATCTCCAATCTGTTTCTCTTGTACTATGTAATCATATCCTTTACACCATAGGCTCCCAATCTAATCTCATGCATCGGTACTCTTTAATTAAACTGATTTGCAGAGTCTCTCTCCTCTACTCTGTCCTCGATTCATTCATGTCCCCACACCAAAGCGCGCACACACTCCCACAAACGCACCACAGTACATCCTCATTCCCCTATGTTCTTGTTGGCAGCTCCGCAATCAACCGAAATGCCACGCAGCTCACAAAATGTTACTCCTAATTATTTCCTGATCTCATTGGAGCAGCTGTTCCCCATCCAGCACAATCGCTCTTTGATTGGTGACATCAAACAGCGACTTGACAATAAAAAGCCACCCCAGAATGTCCTGAAATGACACGCGGCAGTGGGTGGGGAAGGCAAATTGTCACTGGTCATTGTTCACGCTGTTTATTTGTCACATGAAATTGAACTGGCTGGATGAGGTTAGCCCAGAGAACAGTGGGTTTCATTTTTTAAACCTGCTGCAGCTAATCATTGCAAACAAGGAAGAAAAAAAGAAAAGACTTTTACCAGTAGCGGTCACAGAGTCCAATTTGCTGGACAAAGATAAGAGAACAAGTGAAACCCCCTCCCTTTCATTGGAATTCCCCTCACCTGTTTATCTACCTTCCAATTTCTTTCTCCCACCGTTCTCTCTCCAGTTATAAGGGATTAAATTTCCCTCCAGCTTGTAAACTGCACTGTAATTACGCAAGCTGCTTTATTGAACTGGACGGGGATAATTCCCTTTATGCGTTCAGGCACAGGCCTCCCCCTTTAAAACCCATCCGGGCAACCCCATCATCTCCAGCCGGCTTGTTGATCGCCTCCTACATCTGCCCATCTGTCCATGTGTTGTAGGGTGTTTTTTTTGCTGCCTATACACAACTGTCCTTCCTTTCTGCCAGCAGCTCATCTTGTCTGGCTTTCTCTTTTGATGCACGTGCATCTCTACCCAAAGTTTATCACAGTCCCATGACATTATGTAAATTTCAGCACACGCATTTTGGATTGTGATTATGGGAGTCTGTTATCATATCTGACAGGATGAAAGTAGCCAAGTTCATTTAATGAGGAGCTGCTTGTGTGGGTGACTCAACGCAACATTTAGAAAACAGTGCAGAGGATTTCCAAGGCTTAAATGAAATTCTGTCTGATGAAACCAGTCCTCTTGGGATCCATGTGGATAAAAAGCATGAAAAAGTCCCCACACAGATGAAGGCAGGAAATTAGAACAATAAAAAAACACTTAGACATCATTGCTTGTTTGGTGAGGTTAAGTCTGATGATTAAACATAACGACCATCAATACGATCTCTGAGCCCAGTTAGACAAAACCAGTTATATTTCAAATATTTCACAACACAACTAATGAACAACCTCCACATCGCCTCAACATTTTTACTGTCTGATATTCTGTGTTCTTGCCCACTTAAACAAGACAACCAATAATCTACCTGGTAAGTAGATTGTGGTACCTGTATAGGACTAATCACTTGCCAGCATTAGCTTTATATTTAGTACGCAATGTGAGTAATAATACCAAAGTTATTCCAAATTACTACCCAGAAAGCGTTGTTTGTCAACATGTTGCCCATTTCCTTTCAACGGAATAAGACTTTCTAAGTAGCAGTGCCAGGTCAATTTGTGCGGTGCAGGTGAGTCTGTTGATGTGTGGAAGGTGAAATGGCGTGCTGTTAACGGAACAAAAGAGGGAAAAATGAGCAAAACTGCTCAACCAAGTGGAGACGAAGGAAACCCGTCTTATCATCAAAAACAGAAGAAATTGTGGATAAAAAAGGACAAACAACGGCAATAATATCACGATGGTTTGGCTGTTATAAAAGTGACGAAGCATAGATAAAGCCCGCCTGCAAAATATGTCATCGGCTGTTGCCAACCAGGTCTGGAAGTACTACAAACCCTTGAAAAAGTGTCATCCCAGTGACTACACCGAGTCACAGAAATCGTGAATAATCCAGGCAAAACCCACTGTAAGTCCAACGAGTGGCCTGAGCACTTCTGCTGCAGTGGGCAGTGTTAGCGGCACCGGAGCAACTTTCTCCGCCATAACTCCATATGAGAAGCAGTCTACAAAGAGCTGGGATATAACCGACGCAGTGTCATACTTTCTGGCCAAAGATATGATGCCCATGACCACCGTGGAAAAAGACGGGTTCAGAAAATGTATTTAAGCGCCAGACTGCAGGTACGAGCTCCCACTCTGCCCCAGCTTTACACTGAGTGTCGTGGGAAGCTTGAGAATGCGCTGAGGGATATTAAACACTTTGCTACTACCGTCAAACTTTGGTCCAGCCGAACCTCGGAACCATATATGAGCCCCACCATCCATTATGTTGATGAGGAGTGGGCACTTCAAAGTAAATGCTTGCAAACAGCGAAACGATCAGCTAAGGGCTGGAGGATGCCCTTGTATCCTGGTGACTCACCGAGGATGCAAGTGAGCATAACAGACAATCAAAAAGTGGAATCACCTCCAGTGTTTTGGTCACCAGCTGCATCTAGCCATTTGTAAGTAAATAAACATTTCAAACTTTAAATATCCTGATTTTACAAGGCACATATTCATTATTGCAAGCTGACATGTTTTCCCTCTCCCAACTATTAAGCATAATTAAATATAGCCCATATTTTAAGATAAGATCATCTTTATTTGTCACATGGACAGCTACATAGTATAATGCACAGTGAATGTGTTTTGTGCCTGCAGCTATATCAAATATTAATAAAGGAATTCACACATCACACAAAATAAAAGTGTATATCATAAGTTAAAATTTAAAATAAGATAAAATCTAAAATAAAATCTGTCATATAGACATTTGTTGTTTACAAAAATGCACAATTCCAGCTAAACTCATGTAAAGTGTGGTACGCGAATAGTCCAGTTTTAGGGCTCGGAAATATCCACAAAAGTTTCATTTTAAAATTTACTTCAGTGGCTGGCTTTTGGAGAAGAAGAAAAAAGAAAAAAGAAAAAAGAAAAAAAAAAAAGCTGGTAGATAGTTAATCAACCACTTACAAATCCACAAATATTAAATATAACATTATTTTAATGCTACGGTTTAACAAACTTAGTTTGTTTTTATAATATTCTGTCACATATCTAAGGTAAAAGAAATACTTGGTTAAAAACGTACTCCTCTGCACTTTGCTGCCTGTCATCAGAGCCGTGGCGCTGCCTGTCGTCTTGTTTGAAATGAATTACAGGAGACAAAATACTGCAAAGGCTACACCGCCAGCAGCCTTCGTTTCAAGCTAAACAAAGTCTGGGTTTGGAAGGTGGATTCGGAGGCTCTTTCGGAGGCTTTTGAATTGGGACAGTACTTGGCGCGCCGCTGTGACGTATGCAGCCGCCAAATCCGCACTTCGTAGTGTGGAGACCCTGAATTGAGACACAATGAATATGTGCCTCCTTAAAACATGACTAACCATCTAAAGTCTGGCTGAGGATGGTTCCAGAGATTTCAAATCAAGCTGGTTCCCCTCTTTGTGATCATCTCTGCGAACTCAGGAGTGAAAAAGGTGATGAACTAAACCGGTATGAGGGCCAAATGACGATGATGACACATTCCATCGAAAGATGTTTCATTGTGAAAAAGACAGCCTATCTTACTGAAAGTCCCATTCCTAAAGGAGAGCTTTTATGTCACGTTTTATTAACATAAAAGCTGTGTCATTGCAAAAAAGACAAGACTTTAGCAGAAGCTTCCCAGCAAGGTGGCTAAACTGGAGCCATTTATCTTCCACCTCAAAGGGCCAGAGAACCAGTGGACACTTCATCTGTTGTACATTGTTGAGAGAAGCACGTGGATCCGGCAGCATCTTGCTTCCTCACACCAACATGTAGAGTAATAATGACTTATTGTCAGGCAGATCATTACTGGATACATTATGGAAGAAAAAAACTGAACTAATTGCTTCCTCCGCAGGTCCTTGGAGATTTACCGTGTACATAAAAGATGGCTTTTAGAGGGTTAGAAAGGAGAAGGGTGAGGGGAGAGGGGCAGGAACAGAGAGGCAGCTTTTCAATAAGGTGACCAACTTCTCTGTGTTGCTGTACTCCTCATGTTGGTTAAATCAAAGGGAAAGTAAGATTATCACAAGATAGTGGTGGAGGGAAAATCCTCAGCCATTGGGTCTATTACTGGAACTGTGAGAACAGGGCTTTTGTAATTACATTTGAGTCAAAGCCCCTTTAGAAAAAGGGAAACTGGGAAACGGGGGAAATGGGAGGGATATTAAATACTTTGAATTAAAGGGAACAATAACTTTGGAGTATAGTCAAAAACCATTAAGCAAAGTATTGATGCTCCACAAAGGAAAAGGCCCACACTGTGTCTGAAATGACTCACTACTCCCTACATTCCAACCTATACAAACTCAGCCGATTTACTTTACCCACTTATCATTTATTCTCACTGAGTCTTGCACAAGCCATGTATGAAATGCTCATTATTTTGTGGGGTTGTTAGCAGAGAGTTTCCATATAACACTACTTTTATATTCCACTGTGGACACTGTAAGATTTCAATGTGCTGCACACTTTACACTTAATTTGAACACAAATAAAATTGCAGACAATAAAGTGAGTGCACTGGTAAAAACAGTTTAATAGAGATTAATATTGAATATGATTGTATGAACAAACAACACAGTATCACAAAATGTAATGGATATGCTGGTTCATAGCAGAAAATGTGGTAATTTTGTATAAATAAACATTGTAAAACTACTGCCTTTTGGGTACAAAATTGTAATATATCTTCAGCTAGATGTAAAATCATAACAGTGGATGGAGTGAAAGCAAGAAAACCAAGTTTAGCACCAATACTGGCAGGCACCTTGTCAATTTTCAACTTTGAAGTCAGTCACAATTGGTTGGGTTAAAGCTACATAACACATGGGTAGGTTTAGGTACCTCTAGGTTTGTATCATGCCCCCTGAACGCTTCTCTATACAAAATAACAGGCTATGAATAATGGCATGAAGCATGGTTGGAGGTGAACACACCAAATGCAGAACCAGATAAGCATAAGTATTAGATGAAGAACCAGTGCAAACTTAATTAACTTATGGGATCAAAAAGAAAGGTGCAGCAGTAGAGGGAATCCTATAATGACAAAAATCCAAAAACAAAGGGAATAACTTTGATAATGACCTGGCAACATGCAATCAAAGTCATGCAGGATGAGGAAGTTAATCACAAATGAGCAATGGTCAGCTGTGTGAGAATTTAGCTGGGACAGAAATTAAATTCAAAAAGAGAAATACTGACATTTAAGTGGAGAAACAGGAAAAAGATAATAATAAAAAAATAAAATAGATCAATAAATAGATTGATACACATATACTGAATAAAAGCTGAAAGCCAAAACACCAGAACCAGAGATTACAACATGCATGACTTTCTGTTTTGGGCATGGGGACGAATTTACTCATAACAGATTTTCATTCTAAAATATGTGGAATTACATGTTTAGCACTGTTTAAGTATCATTTAATTTAATTCCAGTTTTTACTTCCTCAACATAGTTTGGTAAACTGTCTGTGATACTAATGTAGCATCTGCAAAATGCAGCACTACAAGAGCAAATAAGTCCAAGAGAAGTGGAAACTTTTTAGGTAATGAAAGATTGTATCAAGCAGTAATGTTTTGTTTTCAATTAAAAATGACATTTTAATAATGAGAATATCAACAGAATCAGCTTCTACATGAATTTCTTTCAAGATAAGAGTCTGTTAAAATTTTTTTAGGTTAGCTTGAACAACAACTAACATCAAACCCAAGTTCATCCATTAAACATCCCAGCAGGATTTTTTACCTGGAACAAACATTATGTCCACGCTGTTTTATCGTGGTTGGTTAAGCTCATAGGCATTACGAGAGCTAATTTCCATTAGCTTTTGAGCTAATCTGGTTAGCTTCTAATACAGCTCTTTCATACGAGATATTATGCTAACACAAAATCAATAGGAAGCAATTTATTTAGGCCACAAGCAACATTACTGTTTACTTTTAATAAATTGGCTTTTTAATGGCTCAACCAGTAGCTTTACTGTGATCTCAGCACAGCTTGACAGAACTGTCACAGCAAGGAAAACTGAAAATAAACTGTATATAATCTGCCATTTTCCTTCTATATAGTTTACAGTTGCATTGACTTAAATTGTGCTCTGTCATCTCATATTGAATGTTTCATGTGAGCAAAGGAGTCTTTATTCGCAAAGCACAGCATAAAACAGTTTTTTTTTTTTCCTGCAACCATTATTAAATCTTATAAAAACAATTCTGACAAATGAATAGATTAATGTATACAGTATTGTATACATAAGGGACTTTTTGCTGGGTAGGTTGCCAAGATACATTAAGTGTTTTCAGTGTATATGTATTCATGCTGGCACTGGATGAGGGGACTCAGGCAGTGCTCAGCAGGCGATAAAAAGGACTTCTGCTTTTGGACTGGTTGCAATGCCACAGCAAAAAGCTTGTTTGGATGTATAAATTCAGACAAACACTGTTAGTCCACAAAGTCGTTGTCAGTGGACAACCTCCAGGCTGTACTCCATGTTGACAGTACGGATTACAATCTGGGTGCTGTAGCTTCAGCTTGTAAGAAAGTACTTTCCCAAATGTGCAGAGCTATAAGCATCACTTGTGAGCTTTGTGAAACTGAATGCCTGTTCTTTTTAAAGTTACTGGGGGGGAAAAAAAGCATGCTGCTAAGCAGCTGTCCAAATGTTATTAGGGAGATAATTCTCATCTTCAAACATTATGATTCCCAGCAGCTGCTGTAAGGGAATAGAAAAGCAGCATTTCCAGTTCACTGGCACATGTGCCACAAGCCCAGTAGCACAGTTAGGATTAATCTATCTTCCGCGAGAATAAACATACGGCAGCTAGCTTTGCTCTCGTTTCCATTTTACCAGCCAGTCAGTGTTTTCCAGGGTGACTCGCTGCACGCAACCTCCCGTCCTAGCGCTGCTCTCGCTGAACTTCTCACATGCTCAAATGTAAACTGTGATCAGCACGCACACTAGCACCTCGGCTCCCCAGCTCCCTGCCTGAGGTCAGGATTTATGCTTCAACTGAAAGTCACATATAAGCCCAAGCCTCGGGGTGTGTGTGAGGTGGCTGATATTTGACATGGATGTGTAAGGCTTTAGTGTTCGCTTCACTTTGACATGGAAGAGGCGGAGCAGAAGTCCTATTTGTATAATTTACAGCCAGTCCGTCCTGTTGAATGCTTTAATGTGGCTTTATTTTACGAGACAGCTTATTAAGTTTCAGCTTGTCGGCATTTTTTTAAATTTATTTATTTTTTACAGGATCTGTCCATGCAATTTATAAATCTGCTAGTAGTCGTCATATTAGCTCGGAGGAAAATTCAACACCTTAGATTGTGTTCAGAGCCATGTATACGTCATTTTTGATAAACTCATTATCCAAATGACACCAACTACTATTTGCACTGTACAAACGTACATTAATTAGATCAGTGATGTAAAGAATGACAGCCTGCAATAGTTGCTAACAAAAATGACAGAAAAAGACAATAAAAACTGAAATTATTGTCCTCCACAAATATATCACATTACTCAAGTGTACACATCACAGATTTTAACTTACATTAAGTTACATTTCATTTTAACTTACATTTCTAATAGCTGTTAGTTCAGACCGCCTTTATGTGATCCAAATCCAAGAAGAGGTTTGCTTGGATTTCTCTTATTTATCATTTTATTCATTTAAGATTTAGTGAATCTGATTACTTTATAAGATTCTGTTGCAGAACATTTCTCATGCAGATGTTGTAACAGTGAAAAAAAAAATCAGTTTTGGACATACATTCTTTAGATTTAATTCCTCAAACCACATTTTTATGCCTCTTTTTAATGTCATTAAAAAAATAAACTAACTAATTTCAAATGACTCAGCTGTATTTCTAAATAGTATAGAAAGAAAAATAGCTTTACTTCAGCCAGACATGGAGGTTTAAAAAAAATCTATTTATCACTGAAATAAATTCCGCCTGTGATCGCCTTCGCAAGCCAAACACATCTAAAACAAACGGCATTAGTTCCGGCTATATAGGACATACCATAATAAACAGTCGTCAGTGGAAAACAATCAATCCATCAACCTCCAGCAAATTTCCTGACCTTGTTAAATACTAAAAACTCTCCAGTTCTGCTGCTCCTCCTGCACTTCAAGCCAAGCCTGGTTTATAGCTGATATATTGCGTTTACTGTCTGCAATGACGAGGCAAAAAAGAAGAAAAGCTCGTGACATACGGTATGTAACCCTACATGGGCTGCAGGTGTATCCAGAAAAAAGAGAAATACCAAGATCCACCTGCTCCACAAACAGTCCATATGAGTCACTTTTCAGGATAACTTGGGTCTTTGTGCCATAAGGGGGTGTGACTGATTTCCTGTTACTTTCTTAATAACAATTTGAATATAAATGAAGGTAAAATTGAGTTATTTGTATTTGCACTCAATTCAGGAATTGGAGAACTTCCACCAGTAGCTTTGTGGTGATTCTCTAATCTTATAAAAAAGCTAATTTTACAAACCTTGAAGCTGAATTATTTTTGCCAAACAAGGCTTTATTAAAGTTTAAAACTACGCTCCTGACATAGTGACTTTTTTTTTTGCACATTTCTGGAGCCGTCACTGCCCAGCAGCATCCCGAGGCTGAAAAAACGCACTTCCCAACTTTTGTTTCCTGGATGCTGCGTGATGTTACAGCTGAGTTTTGCTTTACGCACTGTATCACACGCCAGTAAGCGGATATCAACACATCGGCTGCTTTGAACACGCACTGTGGCTGATTCAGCAGAGAAACTTATGAGAACATTATCTGGGGAAGAGAGGAAAAGAAGAGAGAGACAGAAACCGAGCGAGAGATAAGACACAAGTCAACATACGACTGACTTTTACTGTCTGGAGAGAGCTCAGACTACAGGTAGGGTGCAAGATGGATGCCAAATTAGCCGTTGTTAGGAGGCGCATCACTGAGAAAATTTGCCTGTTTTGTAGTGTGTCTTCGATGATGAGCTTGCACATTTTTGCTTTTAATGTTTGCATTTTCAGGAGGAAAAAACAACAACATATTTTCACTGAAATGGGACCATATGTTAAGCAATTAATACATAATGCATATGTGTGAGGATGTATGTCTAAGTGTGTGCGAGCCTGAGTGTGTGTGCACTGACTTATGCAGAGATACTGTCATTGAGGGTACAAGGGCATCGCTAAAAGCCCTCTTTATGCAAATGGAGCGGAGATGACAGTGTGTATGTGTCACAGGCAGGACATATCTCATAATGATAACTTATCGCAGCCAGCAGATACGCCTGATATGGAATATGAGAGACACACACAAAGAAAATGTGCCTCCCTCCTCTTCACACGTACACAAAAAGACTCATGATCTTCCTCTCACTCTCCGTCTCTTTCTGTTACATGGAGTGCTCATTAACAAATTTATTAATGGCCTCTTAATTATGTCTGCTTATCTCCTCCTTAAGCACCAGTACTGCCCCGAGACTCCTATCTCAGCTTCGCTCCATGCACCGACACTCAGAGACACAATGTACATATATCCGTAAAACCTAACAGTGTGTCGCTTCTGTCCAATAATCATCATATGCAGTCAATTACAAACATTTCTTTAAGCAAAATGATCTGAAGAAGGTTCTTGAATTCATTTGTGGATTCACTTCACCTTCATTGTTTCCTGTGGTTGTCCCACTCCATCTTTCCCAGGCTTGTCTTGATCATTTCCCTCATTTCTCCCAATCAGACTTTACCTTTTCCTGTTTTTTCCCCCAATTATCTTTCCCTCACCATCTTTCTATCCCTGCCCTCATCTTCCTCTCCTTCCTTTCTCATCTTCCTATCCACGTCTACATCTCTTTCCTGACCACTCCTGCATCCTTCCTTGCTTATACCCTCTTACTTCACCTCCTCTTTATCCTGCCATCGCTCTATCATGCCATCTCTTCCTCACCATTTAAAGCAGCTTTTAGTTCTTGCTACTTCCCAATCCGTCTATCTCTATTCTATCTCAGAATTTATTACTAACAGTGACAAAGCTTCTTCAGTCTTCACATTGAGACAAAAACACAACGGAAACAATTTACATATTTATACTTTTTCCCCCAGTTTTTTTTCTTCTATTTACAGTCATCTATACCTGCTATCTTCACAAAACATAGTAATAATAGCAAGCTTTTTTATAACGTAAATGTGATAAAGAATGGTGTTATTATTAGGGCGATTCGACTCATATACAATTTTTTGGGTGTGATTCGATTTAAATAGTGATTGTTGCGATTCTTCGATATTGCCGATTTTTATGATTTTTAGTTTGCTTTTTTTACCCCAGACCATGTAAAAAAAAAAAAGTAATGATAGATAGATAGATAGATAGATAGATAGATAGATAGATAGATAGATAGATAGATAGATAGATAGATAGATAGA
>JBBBVU010000005.1:4180960-4195437 GCA_037177055.1 Atherinosoma microstoma
CCTTAGTTTTATGAATCGATATTGAATTAATTTAACTTGAATCGATTTAAATCGATTAATTGATTTTTTAAACCCACTCCTAGTCACAACCCGTGTATTTACCGTGTTTTCCTCACTTTGTTGCTCTATACAGCTATGGACTGCGACGCAGCCATCTCATGTTGTCTGGTAAGACTTGCATCTGACAGTAGATGAATATGTGCATTTCTTTCTGCATCCAGAGCTGTTCCACATGCCCTTTTCTCCCGTTTTCAAAATATTCAAGCTATCATTAACTTATAGTTTAACATATCTTCATCACTATGATGGGACTCTGCTACAAGGCAATCAAAGTTCTGGTGAATGGTATTTCCTAAAATAAATAGATAACTAAAACAACTATATAAAAATAATAACAAATTTGGTAATTGTCTTACAAGACATAGCAGTCACTGCAGACTTGATGAATGACTGAGAGTGCTTCCTATCTCTGTCTGACTCTATCTCCGTCTCCGTCCGTCTCTGCAGAATGGGATTCTAATTACATGATAGATAATTTAATGGTGGTGGGGGAAAGCCCCAGGTTTGCAGGAAATTCTCTTCTCATATGCAATCAAAGTCTCCTGTGAGACCAGACATTTTTAGAGTGTGTGCACTCTGCCAACGTGAACGTTGTGTGTGTGTGTGCGTGCATGCAGGAGGGTGGAGAGGTTGAGCTCTGGCTTGTCTCCAGTCTTCCAGATTGATGGCACATTAAAGTGAAGGACACGTCACGCACCTGTGCTTGTGTAACACATGGGAGCAGCTCACAGGTAGACAAGGTGCTGCAATCAACAAGGTGTCCCTTACACACACATACACACACACACACACTTGGTTATTCAAAGTGTATCCCACTGTTACTGTATATGGTATGTTTCAAAGCGAGCATTAACTCCCCCAATCCTTACACAAAGAACACATGCTGTAGCCCCGCTTTCAATATCTACACTCACGCTTTCCAAAGCACACATCAAGCCTTGAGGGAGTTGGTAAGTATAACGTACACCATGTCCTCTTTTATTGTCACTGTGTGAGTAAAGTGTGTGTGTGTGCAGTCAGTGTGAGCATTAGAAATGTAAACCGCATGTCTGCTTTTATAATTTGCAACATTTCTTTCCACAGCAATTCAGCAGTGTTTGCATTTCTATACACGCATTGTGCGCCTGTCCATTATGCGAATACCTGAAATGTTGTATCTGTTCAATGTCCGTATAATAATACAACAAGCTATGCGTGTGTGGGGGAAAACACTCGCCTCTGCCATCTGTCTGCAGATGCAGGCAAGTTACATTATTCAATGTTGTGGTAGAGGCACTTTAAGTACAGTAAATGCAGCATGCATATGTGATCCACATGGATATAAGAGGGAGGAGAGAAGTTTAAGTACATCAGCAATTCTGTGGTTTTTAATGTGTATATGTCTGGATCAGATAAGTTTAATTTTAATGCTGCTGGACAGACCGGCTGGTTCAGATCAGCCCAGTTCAGATTATAATATGCTGATACTCAAGCTTAAAAAGAAGAAATGAAAGTGGATTTAAATGATATTAGTCGTCCAAAAGATTATTGAGGACACAAGAAAAAGGTTTCCATGTAAAGCAGTTGCAGTTCAAAAGCCTTGAAGTTTTAGTGTGCACATTATCCCCATCTCTAGTTTAATCATTTCATTTGGGAGATCCAATAGAATTTGTTGACATTAATGTTTTCAAACCCCCTTTTTTAAACTCCTGTCTCTTTAAAACCTCATCGTATAATTCCCAATCTGTTGGTTAATTGGTCAGCTGATTTGTCAGAAATGGTAGTATATGAGGCAGCTGCTCATTTGTTTGTTTGACGGTGTGCCAAATGAGCAGGTAGCCAGACATTATGCAAATTACTTTCATAAGCCCCTTTCAGACTTGCTCTGAAAAGCGGTAATGTTGCGGACTTTGCCTTTTAAACCATTTGCATTCAGACAAACGATCCACTCTTTTCCCTCGGAGTTGTAGTGGACATTTACCGGCTAGACCCCAGGTCACAAGAGAGGAAATGTTGCAGAACAACGTTTTGCCTGAACGCACAAGAAATGTTCCGGACAAGTCGCAACACAAAGACGTCCTACGCTGTTTCGACTATCGACTTATCCGAAAGATTTCCCCATATCTGAACGTAGCTGGGAACGAAGCGATATGTTTGAAAAGACAACTCCGGTTAAAGAGCGGATTGGACTTTACCGCAAATATTTCGCAATGCAAGTTTGAAAGCGGCTATAGTGACGTCATCGAATACGGGAAGAAAACTATACCTTAAATTAATTTTCAATTCATAGGAATTTATGCATCTGTCATTTCTTTCTTTTTTTTCGCTCATCCATACATCACATATTAAAGAACTGTTTAAATGAATTCATTAAGATCTAAATTAGATTATTTAAAGAGTAAAGTTTACGAAATGGTACCATGTTTTAGCCATCTTCTTCGGCCCTTGTCCAGATCTTTTATACCAATTCTTTCTCACTCACAAATCACCACATACTGATGCTTGATTAGGAGCCTGTTGCATCACTTCTCAACATGCAGGGTACACCCCCCCCATTGGAAAAGGCCGCAGTGGTGTCAAACTCCGGTCATCGAGGGCAGCGATCCTTCAGGTTTCAGTTGCTTCCCTGCTCCAACACACCTAAATCAAATCAAATGGACCCAACAGCTTCTTGTCAACTTCTTTGCAATGACCCCTTAATTTCTGTCAAGTATGTTGGAGCAGGGAAACAAGTAAAACCAGCTGGAAAGCGGCCTTTGAGGACCTGAATTTGACACCCGTAAACTTTTCCAAAACTAGGGACATACTTGAAATAAAGACTGATTGAATTAAAAGAATGAAAAAAACTCTTTGAAAGTTGGATAAACCATGAATAGATAATGTCTCCTGGCACAATTTACTGTTGGCACAGCTGGTGCATCACTTACTGCAGAGGGATATCTGGCAATATGCAGCTATAGAGCAATTCAACATGATCAACATGGATATGCCTATGAATGGCACACCACTTTGGCACTTTTCCCGTGTCATTTATTTTCATATCATTAAGTTTTTGGCATTCCATTTTACATTGCAACAAATGCATTTATTGACACCAGGAGACATGACTTTATAAACAACCATGACAAGATAGTAAATGTACGTTTTCATGAACAATAATAATCTAATGAGAAGCACTGTGTAAGATAATGCCCATCAAGACAGAATATGTGTAGGAACAACTGCTCTTTGAAATGTTACAGAGTAATTTAAAATCAAGATGGCAGCCATGGCACTCCTTCGTGTGTGTCTGGATCTGAAATTTGTGTCTTTTCTTATACCTCCTGGGGGTATTTTGAGGGCTGAAACATGGTGGTTTTTTCATCCTCATCATGATAATCAAGTATTTGCTGGATTACATATTTTTATCAGTTGCCCTGGATTGCCATTCAGCTTGAATCCAGTTTGAAGTCAAGGCTGGGCGGTCAGTAGGCCTCTGTGACTATGTGTAGTGTGTCAATTGTGATGTAGTGTATGTGGCTTTGTCGCATCTTGTTTATTCTGTAACTTTCTGCCGCCTGTCTTGGCCAGGACTCCCTGAGAAGAGTTATTGTAACTCAATGGGACCTTTCCTGGTTAAATAAAATAAAATGAGCTTATTAGTGTTTTAGGAAACAAGGAGCAGCTGATCTCTTGACAAAATCCAAGAGGATTGGACTTTTTTTCAACGACCAAGCTGCACAGTGGACCTGGTTTTGTGCTACAGCAACAGATTAAGTCTAAAGGCTCATTTATGCTCCCTTTACATAAATTGGAATACCTGTGTCTAACATTGTCAAATGTCACTGCCCACATTCTCCCATTCTTTGGTATGGCTGTTAGGCAATAATACCACTAGAAGGCAGAGCAGAGTCCAGAGTTCACCTCCAAGTTACGATATTGGTTTCAGACAATAGCAAACACGGCAACGTTGGCCGAGATCATCCTAATGAACATTCTCAGTAGGAGACATAAAAAGACACATGACAGTAGACAGCAGTGGTTTATGCGGCCATTACATCGTGGCTTCTTCTTCATCCTTTCGCTGTCAGCTACTGCACAAGGTTCCGGTGGTACTACTACGTTTCAAACATATGGCTACACATCTCTTGCCTCTCTGAAAACTAACCAAAAATACGCACTTAAAGGACTCAGAAGACGGACATAAAGGGTATGTCTGCATATTTAGTGTAGTGCATAAATAAGCCATGCACACTGTGGTTCTCCAGAGTCTTGTTCTAATAAATTTTACTATGAAATTTCTGGTTTTATCCCACTATAACGAAGTAATGGCACTTCACTCATTGTGCACACAATATATGAACCATTTACAATTTTTGTTAAATAAATTAATTGTGCTACAATTTGTGCCCTTGTTATTTAATCTCAGTTATAAACTCATCGCTTTGTTCCATGTCAGCTCAAAAACTTAACCTCTCTTTGTCTGATCAAACATAATGTGTGTATTGTTTAAACAAGTCTGGCACGTTTACTCATTAAAACCAACCAACCATCTCAGTTATTTTACATAATGGTGACTAAGGCAGTGCATTCACACACATTGGTCTATAACTAAACAACTAATATCAGCTCAAAGTCGCAGAATTGAGTGTGTAAAGGCTACTACTTCGGTATACAGAGACACAATAGCCTGTTGTGGTCCTGTCAGTAAATCCTACACCACCCTTGGGTGCCGCTGTGTCTGTGATCAGAGTAAATTAACATGTAATCAGATACAGAAGCAAGCACAAAAGCATGCACAGAGTTTTTTATTTATTTTTTTGCCATAAGGCCAGTTTGTTCTTGTGCTTCACTTCGAGGTGATGTGTGTGCACGTGTGTGTAAGGGGGGGAAAAAAACATGATTTAATGAGTTGTCTGTTGGACAACGTTAGTTCAGTCAGGGACACTCTGGTGGAGCTGGGAGAGATCAAACTCTCCACGCATGACCAGAATGTGTTTATGGGTGTGTGAGTGTGTTTCTGTTGTGGGCTCTCTGTCTTGTTCTTGATCTCAACAGCTTTCATGCTGTGTCTGTTAACACGCGTGTGTCCTGTATCCCTAAATTGCAATCACCATGTGACGCACGTCCTGCTCGGCTCTGCACGCAAACCATGCAGCAAATTGATTGCATATAAAATGCAAAATGGTGGCTTTACTGTCCTTGGCATGTTAATATTGCAATTTAATCCATGGGCTATCGATTAAAAGAGCATCACGCTCTTTATGTGGAGGGTTTTGTGACATTGACGAAAGCCAAGGTTGGCGGTCGAGGGGGTACAAGATGCTGACTTGAGTCTCATCGGTCATTTGGTGCTTTGGCTTCCGAAGTGGTGAATCCCGATGGAGTGGAAATTCTTCCGAAGATAAATGTAGTCATGTTTCACTGTGTGTGTGTGTGTGTGTGTGGTACAACCTCAGCTGGAGGTCATTTCAAGTGTAAAGGCACCAGATCTGAAATCCTTCTGCCTCATTGCCCCGCTCTAATTACACGTTGGTGTTCTCAGTGCCGTGCTGTCCCACGCAGTGCCAAGAATGTGCCACACCGAGTCCAAGCAGCTCACCTCATTCCTACCAGGGCACTGCAGTCTTCATAAACCAAACGCTTCCCCATCAACACTCTCACACACAGTTCAGATGGAAGCGAACGGAAACACAACTGGAAACACACACAATTATGGACACGTCCTCCAGAAATATTCTATTTTGCCTGATAATGATGATCGATGTCGATCCAAAAAAGCTCTGCAGCGAAACAAACGGTGGTTAGCTCCATAAATCAATTGTTTGGGAGGGGCGCCACTGAAAGCCCACATTGATCATTACCCAGGCCAAATGTTAGCATCTCCCAATCATTTATTCCGGGCACCATCTCACACACAACATCTGCCGCACTGGCAGCGACAGAGGGCGGAACCAGTCACAAACCAACGGATGCAGTCAGCTGCTGCTAATGCACAGTATAAAACACATGGCAGGTTTGCTTTCCGGCGATGCTGAGGGTTAGTCGTCTGTAACTAACAGAGCCGGCAACAAAAGAGGTAAAGGAGCTGGTAAACTTTAAATGATTAAAAAAAGGGTCATCTGGTACAATGCGTAACAGTGATTATTTCCATGTTGTCTGAAATACCCCAACGGAGCAGAAAACCCTTCTGAAAGGAGGTTTTTTGACACTGAAGGGTCAGACTGTGGAATGATGGACTGATTGGTAACCTAAATGACAGCAAAGCTGTCATGAGCATCCTTACAGAGTTGCTGATTTAACGAGGGGGTTTTAAACCTTGGCTATCTTGTGGTAGGTTAATTTAGTGTGTTTTACAGTAACGCTGTTCATTTCTGCCTCTTTCTGCTCAGCTTTCACTCATTTTCTCACTGCCCTACAGAGTCAGTGAGCAGGAACAACAGCTGCAGATGAAAAAAAGGGTTTGAAGTTTTTAAGCTGGAGGACAGGAAATAACAGATTATGATGCTCATTGTATGTTAGCTTATACTGGGTTTCCATGCACTAGATAAAAACGTGTAACAAAAAAGCTGAAAGAATGAAATGGATGGCTATAATCCAACAGAAAACTAACATGTGCTCCTCTGTTTGAGCAGGAATTGCGTTAACTCGGCCACCAAAAAATGGAAAGCTGCAGCATGACATTAGCATCGGATAACAAAGAATCTAAGCACAAATCTGTAGTTTTAGATCCACCAGGAAACCAAAGTAATTATAACATGTATACAGAGAGAGTAACCCAAAGAATATTTAAAAATTGAATAAATGAAAACAAGTCAACATAAAAAAACACAAAAAAAACAGGAGTCCCAAATTTGAAAACACCCCTTACTTTTTTGTCTTCAGTACTTCGTGCCTCATTACAAGAATACCTTCACATTACATTTTAGAGTCAAAACAAACATTCAAGATAGTTTTTTAGCTCTGAAATGTCATATGTCACCTTCCACCTGTATGAGTTGTATTTAAGGGTATTAAGAAACAACTGATAATGTTTAATGTTTTCCCAAAAGTCCCTGCAACATTCTCCCGTTTGTGTCCACTCTTGTTTGAGTTGAACATACAGCTTGCCCAAGCTGATCCCACAAGTGTTCAATTGGGTTGAGGTCTGGACGACTGGGACTGGATCTTTGTGCTCTCTTGAATGTGAATATCAACCGTGCAACTCCTTAAAATGACTGAAACCATGCAGCGTGAGCAGGAATCAGTGAGAGTAGGCACAATAAATACTTCCAAAAAGTTAAAAAAATAGAATAATCATCTTTACTCCAGCACTGTGATGAATATTAGAGCAGCATTCATCCTACTTTGTGTTTGAGGGAGAAAGAAAATAGAAGAAACAGAGAATGATGAATCAGATGAGAACTGTTCAAGAAACAGTGTCTCTGAGTCTGCTGCCTGCTCTCCTCTTCTGGAGATGTTATCTCAACCAGGTACAACTAAAGATTGAATGGAGTTTTTTTTTCCTAATGATGCAGTCAAGTCAATTATTGGAGTCTCTGATAAAGAAGCAAACAGCTGCATCAGTATGAGAAAAAATAAATAATCTTACAAAGGGTTTTATTTCAGTATATTGTCCAGAAACACCTACACAGAAGCTGCTTCGAACACATTTTGACCCAAAGGTATCCTACTATCAGCCCACAACCAATAACAAATAGACTAATAAAGAAAATCGGAAATCTGCTGAGTCACTGTCAATGTTGATGAACGATTTAAAAAAAAAAACATGTTCCCGCTTTCAAAAAGTTCAGGAAGACATAAAAGAAGTAAATTTAATATCTGTCTTCACAACCATACTATCACAGCTCCTATCATCATCATCATCATCATCATCATCATCATCATCATCATCATCATCATCATCATCATCATCATCATCATCATCATCTATGGCAGCTGATGAAGGTCCTGCTGTGGAAAACATCATTTTTGGACATTTGGCAGCATCTTCTTTTATGTATTTATATTTTTTAGCCACGTATTCTGAGTAGCACTAAAATCATATGACTGCCTGAAAGATAACAACGTTTTTACAAGTCAGTCCCTGAAAATAACAATGAAAAAGCTCAACCATGGTTTATAACATACTACATGGTCAAATATTTTGACCGAGTAAAATGGCATTATCAGAGAATATTCTAAAAGTGTACTGTTTGTAGTCACTCTGTATCTGACATCTAGTTCTGGATCAGACTTAGTTTGGTACACTCTGTGATCCAAGCATCCAAACAGAAGTCTAAATGCCAACATATTAATCCTCCCGCTCCCATTGTACCCGCACTGTTCAGTCATGCGACAAAGAGAGTACATTTTCTTTCAATTGTGTTACCAAGGCTAAAAATTCCACATATACATCTTCAGGTGAACAACAACAGATAATATGTTGCACTGTATGGTTATTTATCTAACAAAAAAATAAGCCAAAATACAGAAGTAGTGTGTGAAAAACTAAGTACACTCCATGATTCAGAAGCTTGTAAAACCACCTTTACCGGCAGTAGCTGAAACAAATAATTTTCTATGTGACGTTCTTAGCCTCTCACATCATTCTGGAGGAATTTTGGCACAATCTTCTCTACAACATTGCTTTAGTACGCAAGTTCTGCAGTATTTGTTTAAGCGCAGCTCTCTGTAGGTCTCAGCACAGCATCAATCAGGTTGAGGTCTGGACTTTGACTTGACTATAGCGAAACTTTAATTTGTTTTCTTTTCAGCCGTTTTCTTGTAGATTTGTTTCTGTGCTTGGGCTCTTTGTCCTGCTGCATGACCCAGTTTCAGCCAAGCTTTAGCTGTCAGACAGCTTCACATTTGACTCTGGGATACTTTGGAATACAGAAAAGTTCATTTTAGACTCAATGACTGCAAGGCGCCATGATCCAATGGTTGCAGAACCAGCCTAAATCTGAGTCTGAGAGTAACTGAGATTATTTTTTTTAAATATATTTCTTTGAGCATTGTATGGTCTGACCTTGCTGAGATGTCACGTGACAGGAACGGTATGGCAACCAATGAGTATAAAACGTTGTAGTCTGTGACTATGTACATTTTTCTAACCCAACCATGTGAATTAATTTTAATCCTTTAATCCGCAACCTGCCTCCTAATGACGCATTGTTTTAACCAAGTTAAAAGTGGCAGCTGTGTATTTTTTTGTAGACCAACACAGATATTTTAGTTTGCCATTAGATTGCTTTAACTGGGAATATCACTCCTGGGAAAATTGGTAACTGTCTTGAATGTTTTCCACTTGTAAATAATCTTTCACAATGTAGAAAAATGGACTCCAAATTGTTCCTAAATCATCTAATAATAGTAACTGCTACACTAAGATCATCGCTGATGTCTGATCTCCTTGGGGAACTAGAGAAAAAGCTGTTGGAAAGCCGATTTTGTACTTCTGACTGAATGGTTAAGCTAATCATTATATATTTTTTTCCATTTGTCTTATGTAAACAAGTCAATCTTCTCTTGTCGACAATACGCAGCCTTGGTGTGCCTCTGCAGTTCTCAGCCACCAATTAGATACTTCTGACTGCCTGATTTATTGATAAAAGATGACAGAAATGAGCAGAAAACACGCTGCAGTGTGAATACCGAGCTCTGTTCCACCCCTCCATTTTTACTGACATTCTCATTAGCATCATATTTGCAACTTGCATTCCCTCTTTATGTTGATAAAGTATGCGATCCGCTTGCATTAACATTTCATTCAAAACGCTGGTGGAAAATTAGTTGCGCATACACATCATTTCTAGGAGACAGAGTTTGCATTAAATGTGGATCAATGTTGTTCCTGATCCATTAACAATGGAGGCCGAGTTACGTAACGTGGCAGCACAATATACGGCGTTGCCGTCATTGTGGCATCCATTGACTAACTGGCTGGCCCAAAGACAAGATGATTAGACACAGTGGGGAAATATAGCGAGTGAAGAGAGACAGGAAGACATTGAGAGAGACAGTTATAAGAGTCCAGATGTCCTTGAGAAGATAAGTGTGTGTGGTGTGGAGGGTGGCTGAGAGGGTGGGGGACTGAGCGATCAAGGCTATGGCAGAGGGGGGGGGGGGGAGTAGTGCGACAGAGAGAGGAGGAGAAAGCTGATGGATTGAGAAGAACGAGAGCAGAGGATAAAGAGAGGGAGACAAACAGAGAGAAGGAGTGAAAATACAGTCCTGCGCGGCGTGGTTTGTCCACAGTGTCCGCTCTATGAGACAGTAAATTGCCTTGGTTCAATGTGTGCTCTCCCAACGCTGCCGCACATTATTGATAAATCAGTATGTGTTAATGAGAGGAGCTGATGTGGACTGATGAATCATGACACAACAATGAGCTTCACATACCCACCCACACCCACACACACACACCCACACACACACACAATCTGAGAGCCTGGCTGAAGCGTGTGTGCTCAATGCTGTCACCCTGTCATTTGCTGTTTGTCTCTTATACAAATGCACACATATTTTCATACACACATACACACACACACACAAACCAATTTGTAGTGGCGAGATGAACACTCGGCCGCTGCGCTGCAGTAACAACTCCAAGTGTTATTGTAGCCTGTTAACAGAAGAGAAGAGGGCCTCCACAAGCAGGCAGAGGACAACACAAGCTATTTTGGTTTCGCTTTGATATCCAATAGGCGGCTTAACATCCTCATTAGATCATATCAGCCACGCACACACACACAAACACACAGACACAAAGCCAGGGTGAAATTATCTCTCTCCTACACTCTCCCTAAAATTATCATGAAATCTCGTCATTTGTTTGTGTTTGTGTCGGCTGCTTTATTAGTTTGTGTGAAGGTGCGTGGGTGTGTGTTTTAGTTTGCATTGTTGTAAGTGTGTGTGCGTGTTGGTAATTCTCGATATGTGTACCTGTGTTGTTGTTTTTTTGCAGGGCAAGATGACCTTGTTATAAGCTGAGTGGGCTGTAGTGCTGGGGCATCATTAGTATGGGTTAGGTGAGGGTTAGAGTGTGTGTGTGTGTGTGTGTGTGTGGAAGTGAGGGCGTGACATAGTGGGGAGAAATGGGGGATGACAGTATAAGAGAGAAGGTATAGCAGGGAGGTATGTGGGTCAAGCAGGGACACACAGGCACATCACTACGGCCATCCGTCACTTAGAAACAGGTACGCAACAAATGTTTTAGGACAAACACACACACACACAGAGACCAACACACATGCTTGTCTTTTATTACACCTCCTCCTCTCTTACAATAGCATCAAATGGCCTTCAACAGTACAAAGGGAACCTGAACAATCCAGTCACAATGCAGTGACGCACTGACACACAGTGTTTCATGCATGATAACATCTACACACACACACACACTCACTGGAAAGTGTGGACTGGAAATAGAGTGACCAGATTTTTAAACTAAAACAAAAGAGGACATCATGTGGGCTGACACATGTTTGTCTAGTTTTAAAAGGGGGCAAATCATGAAAAATAAAATAAAAAATTTTTCTGTTCTTGGGAGCATATATTTGGATGTATTAATCCATCCTTCCATCACCTGTTTCATCCAATGAAGGGTTAAATGAAGGGAGTCTATTTGGAGTGTATCCCAACTGCTATAAGGTACACCCTAGATAGGTTGCCAGTTCATCAGAGAGCAAAAACAGACAACCAACCAATCACACCCACACTCACTCCTAGGGAAAAATCAGAAGGATGTATTAATGCTAGGGGTGCACCAATCGGTAATTTTTGGGGGATCGGCCGATACTTTTGTGAAATCTGCAGATTTTATGCAGTGCAAGAAAAACAGCAAAGACCTGCAATCTGCGATTCATGCAAGGCCGAAATAAGTCGTGGTGGGGCCGCAAACAAAACGTTTAATACAACAGACTTCATTCGCCAACCTTTTCATTCATATTTGAGAACACTACTTCATAGTTTGTATTCTTTCACGGGTATTGTTAATTATTTTTCAATAAAATAGCATTGGAACATTGAAGCTGTTTGCTTTCAGTTATTTAAAAAAAAAAAAATCGCTATCGGCCAAAATTGGAATCAGCAGGTCAAGCTTCTTAATTACTGCTAATTATATACACACACACACACACACGCACGCACGCACGCACACGCACACACACACACACACACACACACACACACACATACATACATACATACATACATACATATATATATATATATCTATATATATATAGATATATATATATATATAGTCTTAGTTTTTATAAAATTTTTTAATTAGCAGTAATCAAAATCTTAAATAAAGCCCAAAGGAATGCCAACAGAAGACTTACCCTATGATTTATTAACATAGTATTGGTGATTTGAGCCTCCCTTTTTGTGGTGCAGACCAATTAAACACATGACTCGCATTAAAATGAGGCAATCATTTTTCAGATTAAGATATTAAAATACAAAGTATCAAAAATGTCATCTTGATATGGGATGATCTCATTTTTGTCACAGTGTGTGGAGGATGAGGACCCAAATG
The DNA here is from genome assembly GCA_037177055.1 of Atherinosoma microstoma. Taxonomy (NCBI): domain Eukaryota; kingdom Metazoa; phylum Chordata; class Actinopteri; order Atheriniformes; family Atherinidae; genus Atherinosoma; species Atherinosoma microstoma. The sequence goes on from JBBBVU010000005.1 coordinate 4,193,505, forward strand.
CAAGGAAGAGAGGCGGGAGGCAGACAGATGTTGGAAATAAAAGGTTTAATGAAAACAACCAAAGGTGCTGCTCAGATAGTAGAACTCAAAAGTAGCAGGGCTGAAAAACCAAAACTAAGCAGACTGATACAACAACACAAATATGACACTGAGGTTGTGACAAAGATCTGGCAGTCAATAAAGCAAAGCAAAGAGTATAAATAGACTGAGGTGAAGCAAATGAGCAAATGAAACCAGATGTGCTGATGAACAGGAAGTGAACAGAACAGAATACAGAAGGGGAGAAACCTTCAAAATAAAACAGGAAACTAGACAGGACTGAGACACTGAAAACCAAAAAGACATTGGAACAAGAACTTAACCAAAAACCCACTGATCATGACCGTTTCAAACAGCACCTTGTAGAATGTGTTACTATCGCCACTAGGGAGCATTAATATGACAACCACTATTACAGAAAACTTTATGCTAGGCTTCAGTGAAAATTATGTGTCACAGTGACCTTAAAAACTGATAATGTTCGATGAAAAGAAACATGAAAAAGCCAAAGACCATTCCTGGTCAAACCCGCTGTTGGGCTGCTTCATAAATCTCAACAACAGCTATATTATTGCTTATGTTGCATAAACAGATGTAATTTTACTTGAAATGCACATACCTAATCAACGCCAGCTGTCTATGGATAAACTTTAGAAAAAGCGAAAATGTGGAACTTGGGATAACTGCCAGTCAGGTAGTTTTCTGTTTGGTGTGTGATAGTCTGACCTTGCTTTGCTGGGTGTGTTAGTGCGAGCTCTCATTCATTTTTCTCTATACTCTTTTATATGGAAATGATGTGCTTCAAAAGATGTTGAAATGAGATGAATAAAATGGAAAATACTTTATAAACCCAGAAGGAGGAAATTATAAGTCACCGTATGGAATTCAGTTTACATTCACCAACTGTAATTTGTATCTAAATTTACATTTGTATGGTAGCTTGAGGCCGTAGGACAGAACTCAATCAAGGCACACATAGTTGCAATGAAAAGGGCTGTAAACCAATACTTTTAAAGAGAAGTGTTGTACTGTATCTGAGCCATTTTGATTCAAGCATGTCTCATTCATTTCATTAAAACTTTAGCAATTTGCATCAGTTAATTAAAAAAGGCTCGTACACAGAGCCCCTTACGACTCTGTGTAGTCCCTCTTCTTTAAGGCTTGTAAATAAGGAGTTAAATGGAATGTGAACACTCTTCCATCACCTTCCCTTGAAGCAAATACTGTATAATACCATCGTTGATTTCCACCTACTTGCAGGATATCTCTGTTTTCCTCAATGAGGTTGGCATTTTACAAAGATCTGACACTAAATTGGAACTGTATGTGAGTGTTTAAGCTTTCTATACAACAAAAAACAAAAAAATATTCTCTTATCAGTGCAGCAACTTTTCAAGGTCAACATGAAACCTTTTTTTGTGACTTTTAGGTAGACACCAGAACATGTTAACAAGTAAACACTAAATGAGTAGTCAACAGGCACAGCTAGAGGCAAGTTGAAGCCAGTTTAATATTGTATATTGTAATAGTACTTTGTGTTGCTCCTGTATGACAAGTGCTTTATAAATCAAACTTTGATTTAATTAGATCAGATTTAAAAAAAAAAAATAGAGTGCAGAAAACCAAAATCTACAAGACAGCTTACAACTGGTCTGATGTTATAGTAGAAAACGTCCATTGGTTCATGGTGAATCCTGACACCTGTAACCTAAGTGTGATCATCATGATTTGGTCATGCCAGCAACTTAATATCTATCACGTTGTTTGATGTTAAGTGTAGGTTCAAATATGAAAACATTTAGAAAAATCTAATTTCCATAACATAAAAAACCCCTAACAAATCTGTCTTAAATAAACCAGCTAAACTCAGATCGTATCCTTCTCGGTACAATTC
>JBBBVU010000005.1:4195537-4209325 GCA_037177055.1 Atherinosoma microstoma
TATATATATGTACTACTTTTCCACTGAAGTCTGAGTTGAAATGTTATTTAAAAAAAAGTAGGAAATAGCATTTCTAAAAAAAATAAAAATAAAAATTACATTTCTATATGTAGGTGATTTAATGATCAAAAATACAGAATATTCTTAAAACATTTGGCTAATCAATTAGACTATCCTCCTGACAAAAATGACCCCCATGGGATGACTGCTTATCTAGGTCAACACAATGTCTGATAAGAAAATGATGTGACTTCTAGTGGTTCTGAAAGCAATCGCATGTAAAAATGGCATCTGTGAAAATGACTGTTTAGTTGTAACAAGAATATTTATTTTGGTCTTAACCAATGACAGTTTTCTACACTAACAGATAAGTTTTGATTTCTAAACCTAACTAAATAACATTTCTGGTTAAATCTAACCAGGAAGTGACTAAAGTGTTTCAGTAAAGTGTTGTAGTGTTGCAATAAAGTAAAATGGTCTTAAACCTGCATCCTAAATGCATAAACGATTGAAAATGCTACATAAAACTGCACGTCCACCTCTACTTCTGCTTCCACAGAAGGTCTTTGTGGCATATTAAAGACTTGACAATAACGTTTGCACTGATGTAGAAACGTTCATATAAGTGGTATTTTCCTCCTGCTGCTTGGAAAGGCAAGACTCCACAGGACGCCATTATGGGTTGTATTTCAGGGTATGAACAAAGTCAGCATCTGGGATAGTATAGGGATGCATTAGTGTATAGGGTATTGGCAACTGAGAAGCCATCCGTAATGTGCAAGTGCAAGTTTTGAAGTAGCATACGCTGCCTTTCAGAGTTTTTTTTTTCTTTGAAAAAGAGAATAAGAGACAGAACCCATTGAAGGCATTTTGTATGTTATAAAAAGATGAATATGATAATAGAGACCCTGAACACATATCAATGAAGATTTACAAAGTATTTTCCTCTAATAGTATAACAAATGGTCTCCTTATTTCTGATATACCATGACAAAACAAGCATGTATCTTTTACAAAAAATGCATTCATCAAAACAAATGAAAACATTTTATGTTGTATTTTTTTTCAATTACATATAATTTTTAATTGATCTTTAAATAATTGCATTCTGATTTTATGCACATTTTAAATGGTTTCTCAGCCTTTTGGCTATAAAAACATGCAGTCCCCGTGAAGGCTCACAGTAAAATATATATCTTATATTATGAATTATAAATATGTTTAATGCCTTTATGCTGTAATGAAATATGCCAGAAGCCAATGCAAGTTGATGACAGCCATGAAAAAAAAGGGAAACACCAAAAACATGACATTTTAACAGAATATAAGTTGAAGGATTCACATAAGCTCATAGAAACCAGTAAAAACAATACAAGACAATTGGAAGCAAAGTGAAGGCAAACTGTAAGCAGGCCACTCTGAAGTTCTGCCAGGAGGAGGAAGAAGAGGTGGAGGAGGAGGAGGAGGAGGACAGAGCTTGAGAATATTCTAGTCGTTTATTCCTGGCCAAGGGTCAACTGTGGCCTCAGGCTTAAGCTCAGAGAGAGAGAGAAACTCACACAAGATGAGGATTCACGCTCGCATACACCAGCAAGCGCATGCACTCATGGCCGGGGGTCAGTGGTGTGCTGCATATGCTGCACACACACGTTTCTCAAGGGAATGATGAAGACGCACAATGCCACACTCAGTACTTAACACGGACCCTTGTAAATCACCAACTGAAATGGCAGAGCTGGTAATGCATCTGTAACCACAGCTCCCATACCTTGTCCCATGATTACCATAATAAATCCATAAGAGAGCAAGAAGCAGCGATGCTGTTAGGATGAAAATGGCTTCAAACAATGAGCATTACGCACACGTGGCCTTTTCCCATAGAGCTGGCACTGCCACGGTCTGTCCAACATATTTTACAACCATAATTACAATATAGAGAGCAACCGCCTCCATGGCAGCTGCCGGTTCCACGTTAGAGGTTCCCCACGTAATTATCATGATGAACTTGGCACGTTGAGGCAATAAATATCACGGAACACACACACTTGCACTTACACAAGGTGGAAGAGGACACATACTGTACATGGAAGTGCAGGCAAGAAGAGGAGGGAGCAGGGGTGTCATCACATGCACAATAGTTAGGACAGAGCAAGCACATACCTATAGCATTCAACCCAGTTCCTCGGAAAAACAATGGATGCAAATTGTGCTCCCCCCCTTTTCTTTATGTTTTTTGGGGGGGACATACGCACAACTTTCAAAAGAGACAGTCAGTGGATTCTCCTGTGTTTGCTCCATTAAAGATCAGGATTGTCACATGGTTACCCAGAAAAGTAAGGTTCACAACACAAAGCATACTTTATAGGAGGGTTTATCTACAAGGCAGCACACACATTCCTGGGCTTCACTTGTGTCTCTTTTAATGCACCAGGCGGTGCTCAAAATATCAGCTTGCAATAGCATAAGCATGAGTGAGGCCTTGCATCTTTTAGGGCTTCTCAGTAACAGTTTATCCAGGTCTTTGACTCTGCACCTGCTACCTTGGTCTGGCTTAGATGTGAGTGTTTTAGTCACCTCTTCTTTGTTTTTAGAGCAAACCATGATGTTTTCGTTACCCTAACAACATTATTTATCATGCCTAAACCTAACAACAAAGTAACTTAAAACCAATGGAAATTTTCAAATAAATGTAACCACAAGTAAATATTGGACCACAGGATACAAATTTGAGTGTATTAGATCACGAGCCAATCTGTAACTCCACTACCAAACTGATCCTATCTCCTAATGCAGTGGTTTTTGTCTTGAAATGGGTTGAAATTTTCTAAAAGTTCCTTGTGACAACAGGATGTGCTTAAACTACGGAAAACCTGAAAAATATGAACATTGTTTTATATACATGTACTTCTGGAGGGTTCTACATATCCCTATATGCATTTTTTTTATTATTATGATTCTTGTAATTGCTTGATGTCTCTCAATTAATACCATCTCTGTCTCATGAACTTCCTATTTTGTTGATGTGATACAGTGAAAAGACAAAATCAAAGATAAAAAAAAAAGAACTGTTGCTTTTGAAAGCAAGTATTGTTTTTTGAGGATTATATAAAGATATTAGAATATGGTTTGTGGACCAAGGGGCATCTTTCATTTCCTGGTCCTGCCTCTCCATATCTAAATTTAGAAATGCATTTACCAATTGATCCAAAAGGTTTTCACTGAGTGCTTACAACTTCGAAACAGTCGCTTTCTGTGACGGTAACTTCACTCTGTCATGGCTTGACACTGTTAGCACATGCAACGCAGACAAAGATTAACTGTCACTGTCTCAGTAAGGTTCACTGAATAATTTCAGAAATCACTTTTAACACCCAAAAACACAAGGAATTAGGCCACGCTGTCTTTCACCCACATTGAAGAAAGCACAAAGACAGTAATGGCCTTCAGAATCACAAATGAGTCACCTCTTGACATTTTTATATCACAGTAAATCACAAAATATACGAGCCAAATTCACTGTGGGCTTGCAGACTGCAACCGTGTGTGAGTGTGTTGACATGTGCTTCAACAAAGTCATCTCTAGAGTCACAACACATTATCCATGGTGGCTGTAGTTGCTGTTATGGAACTGTGTGTATTAAGATGGAATATATTCCACTTCCTGTGCAACCTCTGCTGCCAACAGGACATGTTATGTGCAGCTACTGGTGGGCAGATTGGCTGGGATGCTTTCCAAATTCAGATTAAGCCCTAAACTCCTAAATTAAAGGCTGAGGATGTTCTTTATTGCGGCTTTACAGTTTAGGATTAATCTGTGGTCTGGCAAGTCTACCGTCTATAACCAGTAGGCTAGTACAGGGGGAAAAACCCCACAGCACAGCATAGAAGAAGAGGTTGTAGGAATGAGAAAAGAAATTGGGGAATTTGAGATCAGAATGAAGAAGGCCTGTGAGAACTTACCTGGTCTTTTTTCCATTTTTCTCCCTCGACTGCCACATAGTCGAACCTTTGATATTAATATGAGGATTTGCTTCTGGCAGAGCGACTTGTTGCTCTTTGGGCAGGGCTTGCGCTTGCTGGCGATCTGCCGGTTTGCTTGGGGGTCCTTGACCTCCCTGCGCTGGCGAATAAGGGAGCTGGCAAGAGCGGCCATCTTCCCAGCGCTGACCCTGCCGCCGCCTCACCAGCCTTTGGCGGCTCGGTGGCGCCCAGGTGTCGGGGGGTACCGTGGGCAACCCCCCTGCCCACTCACCCAGGGCGACGGAGCACCACTGAGGGAAGGGTGCAGAGCGGAGGAGGGGGCTTCTGAAGATGGTCCGGAGTGATGAGGAGAAGACAGAAAAGGAGAAAGCGGGTGGGAGGGAGACGATGAGGTGGAGAAAAGAAGGGCGGATCCTTTGAAAGCCCACCCAAATTTGACAACTGCTGCTGGGAGAGGTTTGGATTGGTAATGTATTGCCTTTGAGGTCCTTCTGTTTTTTTTTTTTTAATTCCTCTTTCCAATTTGGGAGTCAGGTTAAGGTGAAGCTAATTATTCTTCTGTTGGGGCAAGCCATATTATCATCCATCCAAAATCTCCCTGATGTCTCTGTTCCAGTCTGGAGTACTCAGAGCTCTAGCGAAGTTCAGCTCAGCCCAGTCTGACAGGGAACTGAAGATTTCCCCACATTGTCAAATCCAAACCAAAACAAAATCACATAAATCCTTCTCAACCTTCCCAGTCCCGTCGACCAGAAACCTGATCTGACGTGCTAAAAGAACAGCGTCCGGATAAAAACTCTCCAAAATAACAATCGTGACAGCGTTGGGACACGCCGCGGCTCCTTTCCCTTCTGTCCTTCACCAGTAAAATTTCTCCATCCGCAACTATGTCAGAGCAAGACAAGTAGAAGAAGAAGTAGGGACTGTCCGACCTGAGGTATCAGGTCCGCAAGCTGATGAAGGGATGCGGACGCTGCTGGACCGAGTGCGGCTTCTTTCCAGGCTGTCTCTCACGCTCCCCTGGCATCACCCTTTGCATTCACTTGCGCCCTGAGAGAAGAAGAGGAAAAAGACAGAAGCTTGATAAATCCAGCATTTCCCAGAGATAGAGGTGACATTCATGAACGAGAGAGCGCAGGGATAGAGAGACAGACAGCGACACAGAAAAAGAGTGGATAGAGGGAGGGAAGGAGAGCACTAAGGAGAGTCTATTCTAACCCCCCCTCTCTTTTCAACGGGGCTCTCCAACTCTCAAAGCAGTGCGCTACACCACAGCAGAGCGCAGCGCTGTGTCCTTCAACCACGCATGCCACCTCACAGTGGGGGGAATGAGGGATGAATGAATGGAGAGAAGCAGAGCGGAGGGAGGGAGATGAGGTGGAGAGGTGGGCTGGCAGGTAGCTGTGCCTTACAGTAGGTGGTGTATTGCCGGCGCTCATGCGAGAGTCTCCACCGGTGGGTGACAGCAGTCCGTTCTGGTTTTGTTGAGTCCAGCTGTAGAGTGCAAGGATGTCCATGGATGTGTGGAAAAAGCATAAGTCTCACGAGCAAGGCACATCTCAACCTCAGCGCACACGTGTGAAGGAGTCAGTATATGTGGATATGAAGCTGTGGCACAAGGTGAAGCTGTACGGGCGTGAGGGTGTGTGAATGTGAGAGCATGTGTGTGAGTTGCTGTCTCTCTTGTGCCTGTTCACAGTGCATTACCGAGAGAGCGCTGGCAGCATGCTTCACACACTCTCGCTGTCTCCCCCTGCCTCTCTCTCTCTCACAAACACACACAGACATACACATACACCCTCCCTCGCGTTTAAATTCATTTCCCTAAACCCTCCCCTTTGCTCTTCTTTCTCCGTCCCTTTCCTCCTCCCCCTCTGTCATTCAGATCCCTCCTTCCACGTCTAAGATTCAAAGTCCCCTCCTCCCCTATGTCCCACCTATTACCTCTCATATACCGAGCCAGTCCGGGTCGGGGTGCCCCACCTCCACCCCACCACCTCAGAGGTGATGTTGGCTTAAAGAGACAAACTAAGCGAGATTGTCTGAGCTGCGTTTTAAGCTATGACAAGGACATATAGATGCAGTGACACAGTCTAAGTCAGTCAGGAAGTCACGTTGTCATAAACACACTCCATCACACACACACAAACCTTACAGTCAAGTTCAACATAGCAAGACATTTATAGTTAGGTTAGACAACTCCTAAAGCAAGCATAGTGGGTCAAACTCAACCATGAAGTTGGTCAGGCAGCTATGATGGATATTTGCACACATTTGGAGATCATTTTCAAACCCATGTGAAAAAGTTTCTTGCACATAGTTTAAGTCTTAGGCAACATACCAAACCACACATTGGCACTAATATGCATGGGAATTAAACGAATTACTGAGATTGAACAATTACTCTTTTTTCTCTTCCCATAGAAAGGTAACTGTCATTGTGCTTTGTGTTCCTTTGTGTCTCTGTCCTGTTCTTTAACCCTCCCCATCAACTTGTTGAGGCAAATGGCCATCCTGAGTATGGTTCTGTTGGTTGAGCTCAGAGAAGAGCTGATGTTGCTCCTTCACATTGAAAGTAGAGAGTAAAGATGGTTTGGTGGTCATGATGCCTTCTGGACATCATACCAGGGACGGTGTTTCAGACATGCCTTGGGGGTTGACCCAGGGCAGGTTAGTAGTTCTCCTGGCCTCCTAGACATGTCAAAGTGTCATTTTTATGTTTTTTCAAAGCATTCATAAGTGCATTAGCCTTTGTATGGTAGGTTGAAAAGAACTTTTAAAAATACTTTTAAGTGGTCAAAAAGACTGGTTTTTAAAGCCATGAAGACATTGAACCTGATCTGGACAGTTCACATGCTCTGGACAGCGGACACAACACTTGCCAATTCACTTGTATTTAGAGCTTGTCCCAAATGACCATTCATGGCACTGTGGTTTTCGGTCCTTACCATACCTTACCGTACCAGTTTTATCGTGTTCAGAGATGACTAAAGCATAACTCCAACTCGCACTGGGTAAGAGACGAGCGTTACCACAAAGACAGGCACTCACTTCTCATCGATTAACCAAATATATTCCCAGAGAAGACCATACAGGTGCAGAATGTCTAATCCAGACGGCTGTAGCTCGGGTGGATAGAGCCGTCGTCTACTAAACAGGAGGTTGGTGGTTCGATTCCCCTTACTACATGTTGAAGTGTCCTTGGGCAAGACACTGAACCCTACGTTGCCTCCCGATGTGCCTATTGGGTGTATGAATGATGAGATTAAAGCATCAAGTATGTAGAAATATAGGTGCTGTATGAATGTGATGGGTGAATGAACATGTGGTGTCAAAGCGCTTTGAGTGGTCACATGACTAGAAAAGCGCTTTACAAGTACAGTCCATTTACCATTTAACCTGTGAGTACAAAGCAAACCACTGCTCTATACTACCACCTATATCACTAAATTCTACCGAGCAAAAAGCATCCACCTTACTTTTTTCTTTTTATCCATTATTTATTTACACCAGATTGAGGTAATATTTTCTTTTTCGAAAAGTTTAATAAAGTCATCTTAGTGCCAAGATGGAATCACACCAAAAGTACATACTGGCTTTTTTTTTTCCTTTTCTTTTTTACCATTTACTGAAACTTAATGGGGCTGATGGGTCACTATTCATTAGCTAATGCCAAACATGAAAACAGCACAAAAATCCTTTTATCGTGAATAATTCACACAGTTTCAAGCTGAAAACAGTGGTGACAATAAGCAGTTCATTTTGCATATTTTGCAAAGATAAATCACAGAAAGTTCATACTAGAGTTAAACATGAGCTGTAAACTCTATAAGCCACCCAAGCTGAACTATCACCAAGGGTAGCTTTAGAAATTAACTGCCCACACTGGTTAAAGAATGTAGAATAGTTTCCCCTCTATTTGTTACATAATGATTCTATTAAACAAAAGTCTTGACCCTCTGGAACAGATAGCATTCCCCTGAGAAAGCAAATGTAAAATGATGGTGGGAATCTGTGATTTATCTGTTTAGTTTTGCTGGTTTCCTTAGCTAGGAAATATTCTTTATGAATTGGCTTCTGTGAACACAATTATCATAAATGAACAATGCGATGCCAATAAAGCTGCATTGAACTGAAATTTATTATTTCTGCTGGCCTAGTACGGAAAAGGAAGAGAAAGCCCTGCAGGATTCCCTCCTACACAGAAACACTCAGTCACCTGTCACCACCGTATTGCAGTTTCCTGAGCTGTTAAATAACATAATTATCTCCTTCACTCCCTCCTTGCTCTCTTCTTACTCCACCATTTCTTTAATTCCTGCAACTGCCATCCTAAAGCAACCCTCACTCCTCCACATAAAACCACATCCCTTCTTATAGAAAGTACCCCACATTCTTCAGCTTAAACCTCACTTCTTGGAGCAGCACTGAGGCAGCCTGTGAGAAAAGTCTTTGAGAACATGGTCTTAACCCTTTAAACCTAATATCTTTAATCCAAAGTCTTTGTTTGGCCCTTGAACAAAATGTAAAAAAGATAATCAACAAAATATTTTATCAATACCCTTTTATATTAGTACCCTAATGACATACCCCTAACATTTTATTCTTCAGTCAATCATCATCACTAGTGGGAGAAACAGGCTACGCGGTAAAAACGACTTAAATGAGTGGACTCATAATGAAACGCTATTGCGTCCTCCGCAGACAACTTCTGGCTCGAACATGTGATGCTGCTTTATTCTTAGCTAGCACCCGCTCACAACAGAAGACCCATCACTGTTTATTACCATGCAATATGTCAAAATTATTGTACTGCATTATTGTATCCACCAGGGGGCAGAAGAGAGGTATCAGATTGCGCAAAAAAGGGTTTGGAGCCAAGTTTTTACCATAAAGTGATACAAAATTTATCAGAAACTGGTTGTATTAAATATGAGACATATGGCATTAATTAAAGGGTTAACAAGCAAATGGAGATTAGAAACTGCAACAAAGGCAGGCTTTGGCTATTTCTACTTATTTATTTGACCTTCATTTTACCAGGTAAAATGTTTGAGAACCAATTCTCATTTGCAAACATGACCTGGGTGACCTGGTTAGGGGTATAGATATGCAGACGCTGGCTGATTGAAATGAAGACATGATTTAGCACAGTCAAGCTTAGAGACAGTGCAGACAGTGCCAGGGGGAACAACAGTATTGCTAAGGATACAAACACTGGCCAAGACACAGATACACAAAGACAGAAAGACAATGAAACAAAGAAGGACAGTAAGATAAGGCAACATAAGCAGTGAGTCAGTTTGTGCTGCATCTGTGAGTGCAAGCTTGCATGTGTGGGAATGTGTGTGTGTGCATATTTGTTTCTGTACCAATGCCATCGCAGTGTGAGTGGACATGCTTTCTGAGCGAGTCAGTTTCCATCAGTGAATGCCACTAAGGGTGACTCTGTGATCTGGCCTTGCCAACCAAAGGGTAGCCACAGCACTGTTTTTAAGGCGGCCCCCCGCTTTCCTTTTCCATCCGTCCATCTATCCCCATATATCCCTTCACCTGTCACTCCTTAGCTAGACTGTCCCAGTTCTGTCTACATGTCTCTCTGAGTTCAGTTCAATTCACACAGTTCTTTTAGTGGTACAGGAGAAAAAGTTCGAAGTCCACACAACTTATAAAAGCACTAGAGGGGCTGACGAAGACATTGACTTATATCTAATAATATTTCACATCAAATGCATGCTATCGTAAGTCCACAATTGGTACACAATGTTGTCATCTTCAACTGACAAATGGAGTTATGCTTTGTAGTGCAGCTCAGGGTCAGAACAGCACTGACACATGCAAGAGGTGTCGCTAATTCCTACTTACCTTCGAAAGGGTGGCTGAGTTACAGAAAAAAAACCCTCAGGGCTCTGACTGATTCAGTGATATCAGTGAGTTGCAATGTTTTTATATGGGTAGTGTCTATAATCAATGATAGCAGCTGAAGCTTGAGTCGTGTGTCTAATTAGCAGTGTAGTGATTACAATATATTAAATTCTATATTTCTATTGATTGATTGATTCCATTTTAGTTCTGCATGCCACATCTTGACGTATGACGCATGTGCCTCAGCCTGACAGATGGAGAACAGCAGTGGTCAATAGTGCCAACATACTTTTTATTCAAGTATTAGAAATTTTATAAAAAATTGGAAGGCAATTCATTTCTCGTCACTCCCCTTACCCCACATTCAAAAGAGGGTGTATGTGCTGTTTATCACGTTTAAGCATCTGCACAGTATAGAGAGAGCGAGATAGAGAGAGAAAAGATGGGGCTATACAACATATTACTCAGGATTTGTCATTTCGACATCAGCAATTGCGTGGAGGTAGCTGAGGGCGCTAATGCATTATGACTTCATATTTCAACCTTCGTCCTGCCAAGTATTTGGTGTCACAGATAAATATACCCAATAAAGATAGAAAACACACACAGTGCATCTATAAAACCACAAATGGAACAGTGTCAAAGCTGATATGAGAGGTTGAAAAGTGTATGTTTATCATTTGCGTGTTTTATGAACTGTGTACAAGTTTGTGCTTGTCATTTTTCCTGGTGCATGTGTGTTTGTAGGTGTTGCTTCACCCTTCACTAGATAGAGCTGTGGATTAGACGTTAAATTATGCCTCAGCGGCACTGTGCTGTCTCAAATAATGCAATTATGCACCGTCCCTTTGTGTCAGTCAGTGCCTGTTAACTGGCACCAGCCTGAGACAAATGGGCCCCAAATTGGGATTGATATGGAGGCTTTTTCTGTAGGGGACTTTAAATGAACACATAATGCAGGTATCCGCCGCTGTGGCCTCCCTAGATGCTGCAAATAAAACTCTCGGTGACAGAAAGTGAGACTGGACTAGAATGCAAATGTCTGCTTGGCATCTTTTATTACGTCATCTTCACGTTGCCGAGTTGTACACATTATGCTGAGAATTCCTCATAAATTAGGCAGAAATCATGTTGAAGGTTTGCAGGGTTAGTTTAAGATGGGGAGTTTGATCAATCTAATATTTATAGTCAGTTGCTCCTGAGATTGTCTGAGTTTTACAGACTTTTCCATTTCAAGAATAAAAAAGCAAGTATTAAAGATTATAAAAAAATCTTTTAAAAACATACACACAAAATTATTAAAAGGTGAAGTAAAAACATTTTCATGATACCATACCTATTATGATAATGTTTATGGTCAGCATTTTCTGCAAAAGCCATTCAATTGTATTTGCATACAGAAATGACTTCACTATAGATTAGGTTTTATCTTTAGCAGTGGAATTCACCGTTCCCGCGCTGTTCTCAGATTGCCTACCTAAGCCCGAGGGACTCGCAGAAAATGATGCATGCACATAATATCTCATTGATAACAGCTCAGTGTTTACTGTTTGTACTCTTGCTGGCACTGTATTAAGTTACTGCTGATGGAAACACAGAATCCTGCTGCTGCTGTTTCACATTAATAATGTTCAACCTTTGTAAGTCAAGGTGGATTTTACTGTTAAACAATCACAGCAATGCAATTGTCCCTATGGTTAGTGTCGACAGTGATTTACCCACATAACAAGACCCATTGGGCTCTTTTTCTCCCCCCCCCCCAAGAGATGTCAATTAATCCCTGACACAACTTTTCAAATACCTTTTATTTTAGTATACTTGAAACCAATTACAACATTACCTACATTAACAGTTCTTGTCCATCTTTGTCTTACAACAATAATGATTCATTATATTAAATCATGGCTACTTAGTGTGTTAACTTTATGTAATGCAATGCAAAGCATTATTTCAGATAGAGCAGGAATAAAATAGATGCTTGACTGTTTTTCCCCCAGTAGTGTCAATACCAGGTAAAACAGCTAAAGAAGAGCAGTGTTATGCTTTGAAGCTACTTCCGTGGGCTCTCTGCATTGGAGCTGTAAATACACATGTTCACATGTTAAAATGTCTTGCTACCATTTGTGGGCAGGATCAGAAATATTTTGGAAAAGGTGAAGTTTGGGCAGCTCTAGGTTTTGACGGGCCGATTGTTGGTGCTTTACCTTTGCTCTGCTATAAAAAAGGTGGAGTAAGTGGGCAAAGACCTGCATTGTGGTAAGCTAAAATTAAAGTTTCTAACTTGATTTAAGTCTGACTGTTTATTTAATTAGTCATTGTTTCCAGTTCATTTATCCAGCTATCACTTTCTCTTTCTAATTTGAAACTATGCAAACAAAGGGAGTTTCATGTTCTGCCCAAGTGATTATGTCGAAAAGCATCACGCTCCACATTTCTCTGCACTACAAGAGTAGTAAGACGACTGAAGCACACAGAAATATATTAATGATTCAAAGTAAAATCTCTTCCATACACAGCTGTGGGCTGCAGACTGGAACCAAAATGACATTCAATGTGACAACAAGTATTTTGAGCCCCAGCTAAATAGAAAGGTACGAGGCATGACACACTACACGAGTAGAAAGAATCTTAACCGTCACTGTAACCTGATTTTGTCTCTGAGCTCTTCTTGACTCTCAAAAAAAAAAACACCAAACATGTATTTTCTGCAGCTTGGGAAAGAAAACATCAAATCTAGGAGCCAATTTATAATTTAACCTAACATTTATCGTAAATACAGTTTCAGTAATAAAACACAGTAAAATGAGATGTATGTGTTTCCATACAAACACAGCACAACTCAACACTGCATGCTAGAAGAGTTTCATTAGCATTGAGGTTTGGCAGAACTTGTTAGTTATTTTTTTCCTCATAAATATTGCACAACCCTCTGTCGCCATTCCTTTGAGCAAAGCCAGACCTTGTATCTGTGACACAGTATATTTACTGACAGATGAAGGTATAACACCGCCCGGTCAAGGCTGCTTGCCTGTTGCAAGCAGTCCCCCAGCAACCCCATTGGAAGTGTGAAAAGCTGGTATGATTATGGGATGACACATGATTTAAGACTATAGATACTAAACGCCGGCATTGAACGTTTACCAATACTATTTTGAGATTCAAAAAGCATACACAAATAGATGAAAAAGGACACAGCACACAACATGACACAGGAGCCGTTTAATGATCGAGGACATTCCTTAAAAAAGGACAAAACACTAAGCTGAACGGGAAATGACTCAACAGGAGTCGGCTCATTCCTAAAGATGTTTGAGTAGTAATCACACATCAAATGTCCTTCCACTCTTTAGTTTTGTAATACAAGAGGGAATACACCTTCTGGTTTATGCCCTGTACATAAAAACATGAGTATTGTAATAAGCAGAGATTTTCCATTCCAACAACACAGAACTGGATGCTAGCATTTCCAGTGTTGGTCCACATCCACTTGGACCTCCAGCAGTAAGCTACTGAGCAATATCATGCAATTATGTTTCAGTGATGTCATTACAAAGCAAGACTAGCTGGACTGCAGTGAGTTCAGGAGCAGTGACTTCTGTAGGACAGAAAAACTCCCTTTGGTGTGGATTTACTGTATAACAAAGATAGGAGGGAAAAACCCAAACAGTCTAAGTTAGCATGGTGATAAGGGTAGCTATGGAATTATTCTCATATTTACTGTAAATGCTGAAGTCTTGCATGCATCCCCATAACAGAACACTTTAAAATGGATACTCTTCTTGAGGCATCTGCACAGATATAACGCACCTCGTTTCTGCCATTTCAATATGGAAGACTTGTTTCATCACATCTGGCCCAATGACTGTATATATATATATGGACGAGGCTTACCCGTAGGTTTGTGAAGAGCTGAAAAGAAGCTCATTGGGAGGTTCCAACCGT
>JBBBVU010000005.1:4221129-4231216 GCA_037177055.1 Atherinosoma microstoma
GAGTGGGAGCATGTAGATGTTGAACAGCAGTGGCCCCAGGATGGAGCCTTGGGGAACTCCACAGGTTATTTTAGTTGCGGTTGCTAAAATAACTTTACTTTTTTCAATCTTCTTTTTAAATGCAATCGATGGGTAAAATTCAAAAGTCAGTAAAATTAAGGGATAATGACATTACACAGAGAAGGACAGTGATAAAGAGAAAGTTCCAAACCACAAACAGCGGCTTTGTTTGACTGTGTGGTTTATTTTAGTCAGTTAATTGTTGGTTAGCTATCTTATTAGATGATTTGTTGTTATTAAAGGCCTCTGTATGAAAAGGCAGAAAATGTTAGTCTAAATGTGTATCTGCTCTGTTGCTTTTTGCTTGCTCCGATTAAACTATTGAAATCCTTGCATAATTTTAATCATGTTGTCATCCCTCGATGAGCTGTTTCTGATTGTATCAGTTACACAAAGTAGCAGGATGTTTTTGGGAGTAACCCTGTTTATGACCGACACTCCAGTGGATTTATATATTTTCATGCACACATGACCTGGCAACAAATAACCAGTTGCTAAGAGAAAAACAAGAGCATTCCTCATTAAGCTAGGTAAAAGCAGCATGCAGCTAAAACACAGAGATACAGTTATGGTATAAAAAGGATGGCATAGGGGCTCTCACAGAAAGAAAAAAAAACCTTATGTCAACAGGCTCACATACACCCTTACGTATTAAACAGACATACAGCCACAAACGCTCTATGGTTCATTTCTTGAACAGCTCTCAAAAAATAATCCATTCATGAACACAGAGAGCAAAAAAGGACAGATTTGTCTGTTTTGGGGTTTATCTGTCATGAAATATGGATAGGCTTTTTCTCTCTGAAAATGTTCACAACTTCACTGAAAGAAGGAAGAAGGGTCTCTGCTCCAGTAGCACAACAAGCCACACACACTCACACACTGCAAACAGCTGTTCCATCCTTTCTACTTGCTGACAAATGTACGAGTAAGCAAAGGACTGATGAAAACAGTCCAACTGTGAACACAGAAACTCACATAAACATGAGCAGGCTGTGTAGGCAGATGTCCCACAGTGACAGACTAGCATCAAGAATATTCATGCATCCTCATGGTTGCAGAAATGTAAATAAGTCAACAGTTGTGAAAAGAAAGCATCTGGTCACTCTTGGGGAGGGGTTAAAGTTGTCCGTGCATACTGACATTTAAAATGAAAACCCTTCTTCTGTGGTCGACGTTCTCCGAGTGAAAAACAAATCATTTTCTCCAACCATCTGTTAATCCTTTACTTTTATAAAGGATTAACGCAGTACAGGATTAACAGGATGTGATTGTTGCTTCAAATGTGTGTGGAGCTAAATTTTCAGCCAACTGTTCCAGACAAACCTGTGGGTGTATTTACAACCTCAATTCTAAAAAAGTTGGATACTAAGTAAAATATATTAAAGCAGAATATTCCACACAGCTGAACTCTCATGAAGTCATATTTTATTCTTACTAGAACATAAACAACATGTTGGATGTTAAAACTGAGATATTTTACCATTTAATGGAAAATATTAGCTTATTTTTAACTTGATGGTAGTAACACATGTCAAAAAAGTTGGAACAGGGTGATTGGTGTTTTCCAATTAGACATGATTTCATGATGTTTTTTTAACTCAGAATTAATTATTCCGAATTAAATATTTCGGAATTAAAGCATTCTCTGATTTGAGGTTTACAAGGAAAACACGTTTGATAGCCTTGACTCAATTCCGCTTGAGATCTGGGGACTGGGAAAGGTTCGGATTGGACAGGGAGCAGAAGTAACGTATTAACGTCTACCAGAAGAAGATAAAATCTCCACTTTCTGCTTCTTTTCTTTTCATCTACAACATGGAAAACCACATAGTAAATACCATTTTTGCTTGATTTTTATTCTAATTCGAGACTATTATACTACTTCACTTTAAGTTAAATAGTCTCGGCTCGAGTCCAACGCCTGCTTCGAGCGGCCAGCGCGGAATATGTTTGTCATTGCGACAGGACGAGGGAACGAGCATGCGCAGAATGACCGGAATTAGCTGAATGAGCGTATACATGATCAAGGAATTATTTAATTAGGACTTAAAATGAGAATAAACCAACCACTTACTTCAGATTTAACTTTAATCTGGAATTGTCACTTTCATTCAAAATGAGATGTTTACATCATCCTTTTCAATCTCTTTTAAAGTAGATTTAATTTTCATTCCAAATTAGAGTAGAATTAAAACTTAACTAAAAGTGGCTATTATGGAGCATCCCTTCTACTTTTAACAACAGTCTGTAAACGTCTAGGAAGTGAGGAGACCGGTTGCTGGCGTTTTAGGAGAGAAATGTTGTCCCATTCTCCTCTGATGCAGGATTCCAGCTGCTCAACAGTCTTTGACCTTTATTACTGGATTTTTTTGTTTCATGATGCCCCAAAATGTTTCCTATTGGTGAAGGTCTGGACTGCAGGAAGGCCAGTTCAGCACCCTGACTCTTCTCCTGTGAAGCCATGCTGTTGTGATTGATGCAGTATGTGGTTTAGCATCATCTTGCTGAAATCTGCAAGGTCTTCCCTGAAAGAAACACTGTCTTTGTTTTTAAAAAACGGGAGCAGATGTTGCTCTAATATCTGTGTACTTTTCAGCATTGATGGAGTTTCACAGATTCTTTGGCCCAGAAAAAACAGCTGTGTTTCTGGATCGTCTTCACATGATGCAGCTTCGTCTTTGCATGATGGAGCAAAGAAATTTGTGTAATCCACAAATGTAGGTCAAACTACATCTATAGATTTCACGGTGAACTGTGTTCACAGCAAGTGATTTTTGGAGGTTTCTGAACCCATGCAGTAAAGAATCTGCATGTTTTGTTGTTGTTTTTTATTGCAGTGCCACTTGAGGGGCCCAAAGATTGGTGCATCCAGTTTCAACCTTCTAACTTGTCCTTTCTGCACAGAAATTCCGCCAGATTTTCCGAATTTTTTAATGACATGTGTAGACGGCGGGCAGTTGTTGTTGTGGAACATTTTCCTGAGATTTTTCCAACAATTCTAAATGCATTTAGTCACATATTGGTGAACCTCTGCTCATCTTTACATGTGAGAGGCTCTGCCTCTCTGAAATGTTCCTTTTATACTGAGTAATGTTAGTGACCTGTTTCCAGTTAATTAGTTGTCAAACACCCCTCTGATTGTTTTTGAATTGTACCAATTACTTTTTGAGACTTTTATTGCTCCTGATCGAATTTTGAGACGTGTTGCTGCCATCCAATTTCAAATGAGCTCCAATTTTCAATGAAACGATAAAGTGTCTCAGTTTGAACATCTGAAATGTTGTTTATCTTCTGTTGGGAATGAAATATGGGTTCACGGTATTTGTAAATCATTGCATTCTGTTTTTTCATTTACATTTTACCCAGCATCCCAACATTTTTGGAATTGGGGTTGTTCTTGCAGATTTCCAATACATTCTGAGTCTGTGTTTTAAAAATACTTCAAGTTCAAGCAGCCTGCATTGCCACAAGGTTTGGATTTCTAACGCACTGCTTGTGTGTGTATGGGGGGAGAGTGAATATCGTAAGAAAAAAAAATTAAAATATAAATTACCAAGAGAGTGTTTGCTGTTATCTCTGAAAGATGGCTTTTGCTTCTGTTAAGATGAGCCAGCTCTGACCAAGCTATGCATGCATAAGTAACTGTGGTGCTGATACTGTGCTGGGAGGCAGGACACAACTTATACAATCTAGGCCAGAACACTTATCATCTGTGTTTGGTGTGCACTCCCAGCCATTATGTGGAGTTTTAAACCTTTTCTGCAGCCTGCAGAAAAGTTTTGCCTCTACTGTACATAATTTCTTTTAGCGTTTGATTTATTTAGTTCAAGATTCGTCTGAGCCTTGGTTAAAAAATCAATTTAATGATGTTTGGAATAAGCCTTATATATTTGTTGCATACTTTCTCTGGTTCCCTGTGCATTGGACAGACTTTAAGTGGAAATATCTTGGAATCTCCAAAAATAGTTGGATCTTCGACCTTGGAAAGTGTAGTGCTTGGGACTTGGAGAAGTACAGTTTTCAGTTTGAAGCCACTAGAGTGCAGTTTTTGAGTTATTACTAAACGCTGTTTACTGTCTGCCTTCACAACTTATGTTTGTCTTCATGTCAAACATTCAGGGAACATCAGTGAGCTGAAACCGCACAGCCACAAACAACATCTTGTGGGGAAACACTGCAGGGAAATCTGGGCTCAGTTTTAAAAAGATGCTTTTACCACTTAATCCCCTGCGGTTAAAGCAAACAGCTACAGTTTTTCTCGATGCTTTCTTCCGGTTACCAAGCTCATGAGCCAAAAATTCAAAACCATAACAAAATACACTGATTCAAATTTGTTTAAAAACCCCAAAACACAAACATCTACATTGATTATTTAAGTCACAAAAGCTTGAACCTAAATTAGAACACAATTTTCCAAGAGGAAACAGCAGCCATGTTTATACTATAGCAACCACTGAGTTGGCTTAAAGGTGAAGCTCTGAGCCAAAAAATCTCTGCATTTATAACTCAAATTACAAAAAAGTCTGAATTTTCTTTTCAATAAAGAAAATAAAAACAGAATGCAGTGACTTATCAACCAATCAAATTCTGAATCTAAGACATTTTGCTATTTCATGAGAAATATGAGCTCATCTTGTAGTTGATCGCAGCAACAGATCTATGATTTAAAAGTTGGGACAGGCCCATGTTTCCCACTAGATAACAGTCCATAAACATCTGGGACATTCTTGTCTGATACAACACAGCAAAAACACTAAAGGTACATCTAGTGATTGCTTCCTTTTCAGGTTCTTTGCTTCTTTGGTGTTTCAGGGTAGCTGTCACAAACCCTTAATAACATGCTGTCACTGCATCTGTGCAGAATTATTTACATGCACATTTTGATGCTATTATTCAGTATGAAATAAAATGATGAAATCTCCTGATCAGAGCATTTAAAGACAAAAAACCACAGTGTGTCTTAATACCTATATTATTTTTATAATTTGTAAACATCTGTTACAGAGCATAATCCTTATAGTTGTAATAATCTATGATCATTTTGACTTATTGCAATTGCATAAAATGTGTGAATTTGATTGATTTTTTTTTTCCAACCAAACAAAAATGACCATTGGAGAGCACAGGAGAATAGGAGAAGAAATGGCAAGCTGCGTCATCTTCCATGGGGATGTGAATGTGGCCATTTTAGTGCATTCATAGATCCCTTTTACTGATTGAGCAAAACAGTGTTTTTGTTATTTTTCTGTGGGAAAAACTAAATAATATACCATTTTTAGACACACAAAATAGATTTTTAGGGTGATATATAGTGGCTGGAGTGACACTTGAAAACTTTTCTGCTGGCTGCTTCTCATTATTATAAAATATAAATAAGACAAGCAACCAAGAAATTTCAGCATTAATGTTTCCTCT
This sequence comes from Atherinosoma microstoma, assembly GCA_037177055.1. NCBI lineage: Eukaryota > Metazoa > Chordata > Actinopteri > Atheriniformes > Atherinidae > Atherinosoma > Atherinosoma microstoma. The sequence continues at coordinate 4,226,608 of JBBBVU010000005.1, forward strand.
CAGCTCTATTCCTGCTTACTTCAAATTATTAGGTGCCACTGCAGGGCACTCTGAAGAAGACACTTTACAGTGTACCAGGATTAATAATTAAAATGCTTAAAAGTATTGCTAAGTCCCATTGGCTCGCTAAAGAATTAGATTTTGTAATCTGCATGGAAAATCTCTATCATCTTAATAATCAGCTTATCTATTCTGTCATCATATTAAATATTTAACCATTGTGTTGGTATTCTGATGACTTTGCACTATTTCGTGGAGGAAAGGAAGGGAAAGTCTCCTAACTCTGTCCTGTAGAGCAGCAGATTCCTACAATATGTATGAGCTTGCTGTAACCTTTAAAGCTGTAGCCTTTAGTGGATTTCCGTTAAACCGTTTGCTATTGTATTTTTTTATCCCAAGATCTTTAGGCATTTAGACCCTGCACCATGAAACCTATAGGTACATAACATTCAGCAAAAAAAGCAGTATTACTAAAATGGAAACATGATTAAGAAGAAAAATGAAAGAAATGGGATACTAATGCATTTAACACACAAGTGCTACTCTGTCTTCAAACAAGTAGGGACAGGAGCAACACAAGAAATGGAAAAGTTGTGAAAGACGAAAGAAACAAAGAAACGTACCTAAACCTGCATGTCACAACTATCATCATATTCTTAATCCCAGGACATCAAATCATCCTTTTTCTGTCAAACCTACTGAACCAACATTGAACATACATGCTCTAAGATAACCATAAAGTATTCCTCAATATCAGTTTCACGTGCACTAGCAGCAGCAATTGTGGACACTGACAGCAAATGCTGCCGGAAAATGTTACACAGTACAAAACATGGTTTCTCTAACAGAGTGTGGAACAGCGCAGCATCTATTAAGTATGAACAATGTAAAGAAACTTAATAGCTATATAACACATGTTTCAGGGAAAGCCTTGTCTATTTCAGCAAGACAATGTTAGAGCCTATAAATAGTTCCGTCTTTTTCCTGTCAGTCTGTCTATGTTGTTGAATTTTCAACCCAACTACTTCAATAGAAGTATCTTTAAAAAACAAGCAAAAATATAAGAAATGAATATACGTTATGTCACTCATAAGCTAATTTTTTTTTTAACAATGCTTTGAGGCGATCACTGCAATCAGCTGTTTTTTGTAACTATCCATCAGACTTGTACACCTGTCCACAAGTATTCTGGCCCACTGCTCATCAGCAAAGTGCTCTCATTGGTCCAGGACCGTATTGTTTCTTTGTTTTTTATTATTTTTTTAAACTCAATTGAATTAAAAAACAATGTCTTATTTCACTAAATTATAATTTAGCAAATTTATATCTCTTTTTTCAGTCTCCAGTTACTTTGAGTTATTTTCAGTCTCAAAATTTTGTCTTTTCTTTAATTTAAGGGTTTGAATAATTTTGCAGACGTGTATTCTACACTCACAGGACACACAGGATTGACTTCAGAAACACGTTCAATCATCAACGTTAGAAATCAACAAATACAACCTTTTGCTTTCATTTGGGTTAGTTTAGAAAATGAAACATCTGGTTAAGGATAGAACAGAAAGGAAAAACTGGTAAACTGTTATGTGAATATACACTCCAAATGTAGAAGAAGTTCACTTCACGGACGTGTAATTCTCCTGTTTGCTGAATCACACCGAGGTTAATCATGCTGTGGTGGTGTCCTGATTGGTTTGAAGCTAATCCCCACTGGAACATTAGTCTCAGCATACATCTTCACATAGACAAATGCACACACACACAAACACACATACACACACACTCCTTTACTTCCCCTTCGCACACTGCGTAAGTGTAGAGCCATTCATCAGTGAGTTTTCTCTGCTCTGATCCTCAGGCAAGCTGAACCACTGATGAAGATTTAGGACCTGCGCCCCCAGCTGTGTTTGTGTCCGTTTGGTACGTCTCAACTCTTACTTCACTGAGTCTGTAATTTTCTATACACCCCCGCCGTAGCATTGGATGCTAACACAGGAAAAGACAGATATCTACATATAAACCCACAATCTGACACACCCACCAACCTCTGTGATGCTTTTGTCAGCAGGCTGACTTTAAATTATAGCTTAATTTTTCTTTTCTTGGCTCTCTGCTTGCATTAGTGTTGAGAATCTCTAAATTCTTTATTTATCTTTGTGTGCATTTATGTCTCAAGGGTATTGCATAAAATACATCAAAATGATTAGGTTAGAATTGCGGGGGGAATACTCTGCTGGGGCTGGTGATTGCAGACGCATGCATTTTGGTTATCAGTCCATTACCCTTGTAGGAATGATAAGGAATTCCGCTATACGTCCGTAGTATGTTTATGCTCTAGTTAGTGTGTATCTGCCACAAGACTAGAACACATGCACAGTTCACCTCCATGTACAAAGTGTCCCATGTGTTTTCTGTGCAGGAGAAGGTCATGGGAGGCATCTAGAGTGTTCCTCCAGGTAGGCAGTCCTTTATAGTGGAGCTGCTCATCCACTAACCCCTGCAGAGGTCATATCTGCCGTCCCTAAAGCCCCAGGGCCTTTGAAGGAGCATCAATCACTACAGACCTTGGACACCCACTCCTCTTACACTATAGAACTAAATTTTGCTACAAGGACAGCTGTGGCCAGCCCCTTTCATGGTGGGATTCCTGTTTCTCTTTCAGGACCGATACCCTGATCTCCAAAGTTTGTTCAGAAAATTACATTTTTATGACATTTACGTTTTAGGATTGTTTGGTTTTCATTGAAGCTGGTTGTTCACGGGCTAGTATTGGCTTTAAACTCTCAAACTTTGATAAAGGTTCTTTTCTTTTCCCTCATCAGTCATACTAACCTCTGCAAACCTTCCTCACCCTTTGAAATATATCAAAAGCACGAGGGCTGTGGAGGTGATCTTTCTGAAGGTGTTATCTGAACGCTGCGCTGTGTATTTCAGCTGAACAAGATCGCATCATTTTGTCTTTAGAGGGGTGGAGAGAATTTAGGATTTATGCTCTTTTTGTCTCCAACCTGCTTCTCATATGTTTCCTAGTCCAACCTACACAATAGAGTGCCATTGATTTTGTGTCTCCTCCCATCCGGCAGGGAAACTGTTTTTCTGTGCAGTATTATACCACAGTCTCACGGTGGAATATGAAACTGTCTCAAAACTTAATCTATTGATTCGTGTCTTGGGACACAACTTTCTCTTTTATTTGTGTGTGTGTGTGTGTATTTGGAAACAAAAATAACCACAGTAGCAATACATTTCATGAAATTGCCACAAAAGGATTTTTTCCCCCTTGTTTAAAAAGGCTGAAAGTCCCAACGTGGAGGGTGGAGAGTGTAGCAGTGATGTTAAACACAACAGACATCCAAGGGATTAGATTTCATGTCCCCTTCATCCCAGTACTGTTCTTTTGAAATTCACTTTTGTTTCCCCAGTTGACAAGGTTTAGACAATACAGCTAACTGGTTAGGCTAAGAGGGAAAAAATCATGGCTACTGTAGCTTAGATTGTTGTTTTCCCACTTTGTCTACAGTCTGTTAAAAGGTACAAAAACAATCTGTAAAAAGCTGAAATTCTCATTTTTCTTCATCAAAATGCAATTAAGTTTGCCAATTGCAATGAATTTTCAACCTATGCTAACAATTGTGCTATAGCATTGTAATACCATGGGCGTAGAATTGGGTAGGGACAGTAGGAACATGTCTCTATCAATGTCCAAGTAGTTCTGAGTTGTCCCTTCCATTTTCTATGGCACAAACAGCTGAGAGATCAATCCTCTCTGTACTTATTCTACAACAAGGGGTCACTGCTGATTGGCTCTGCTCTTTTGTTTCTTGCCAACATGATTGACTGTCCCTGCCGCTCTCTCTCTCTCTCTGTTTAAGGACATAGCACTAGTTAGTGGTAGATAGGAGCGCTAACAGTGGTTGTGTTTTCATTCTGAATGTTGGGAGCAAAGAAAAGAGAGATAGACATCAGGAGTTATATGTTAGAGTGAGTCAATATACAATTTCAAGTAGCAAAAGTTAAAGTAAAGAAAGTGGGTTCTCAACTGCTATTCAGTCATTAATAATGATGAAAATAATGGTCAATCAAAGACAAGAGAAGCCGAGGCATGTGAGTTTAAGTACTCTAAGTAGTGGATTAGTCTGCATAATTTATTTGAATTCAATCAAAGTCATGAAATGTCATGCTGAAGTGTTTACGTGACCTTCACATGATATTGTACAGACTAAAAAAGATTTATTGTTTGGAAAAAAAAAAAAAGGACCATAATCTGTTTAGATGAACATTCCCTCTGATGTAAGTAATTCTATGAAATAGCAATGAGTCAAAATGATCACTTTTTTTTTTTATCAAAGTTATTACACCTATAATCATGACACTGCACTGTAACATCATCATTACACTTTCATTACATCAATCATTACAAAAATCATGAGGATAATCCTGTATTTAGTTAGCTAGGGCTGCCATCCATCCATCCATTTTCTGTACCGCTTAATCCATGCATGGTCGCGGGTGGGCTGGAGCCTATCCCAGCAATCATCAGGCGAGAGGCAGGGTACACCCTGGACAGGTCGCCAGTCTGTCACAGGGCCAACACAGAGAGACAGACAACCAC
>JBBBVU010000005.1:4284117-4309625 GCA_037177055.1 Atherinosoma microstoma
CTGCTGAAACTCTCAGCAGTTTTACATCAGGGTTAAAAACTTTTCTATTTGCAGCCTTTTATGAAAACAAGTGATATATCCTATTTTCTCTGAGGACTGCTTTTGTTGTTTATTATTTTGTTATTTCAGTTATCCTGAAGTTTGTTTGTAAAACTTCTTAATGCTTTCTGCACCCTTCTGTGATGCTTCTGATGTTTTATGTAAAGCACCTTGAAATGTGCTATACAAATAAACTTGCCTTGCCTAATAAAAAGATTTGTCCTGAAAGAAAAGTATTTTGTTCTGTTAGATGTTAATCACCACTCTCCTCGTTAAATGTGTTTTAAATCTGACTAGAAAAAAAGACCAAGATAACAACAGCCTAATGAGGCTTTAAAATGGCCATCAACAAAGCAATAGTTGATGTTGTGGCTTTGGCTACTGCTTATATGGCACTCATTACTCCAAAGTTGTTGTTTTCTTCTTTTTGCAGCTTTCTATTTGAAAGATACTGAGAAATTTTCCCAAAATGGAAAACATTTCACCTAAGAAAGAACAAGCTTGATGCACATTGGGGCAGATCCCACCAGAGCTGAGCTTCTCCTCAAATGGCACAGCAGCATTAGCGTGCCAGTAGCCTTAAAACCTGAATGCTTTCTTACACAGCAAACGGTTGCCCCACACATCCATTGTAACTGAGAGCAAACATATGGAGTTTGGTTATTGTAGTTGTCATGTAAATTGATTGGACTGGGGTTTTTTGACATTTTCATTGTTAAAATGAATTATTATGCTAATATAAACGATTGCAGGTTACATTGTGAATAAATGGGGGGCATGTTCATGAATTATATTTGTGGTTTCTCCAAAACTCATCAGCAAATCTTTTCCCACGAGACAAGTAATCAGGAGATTGACCCATCTCTTTGAGGATGGAGGGTAAATTGAACGCATCACGCTAATTTACTTGTCCAGACCCACATTTTCTCTTTATCGGTTTTTCTAGTGTGTTTTTTTCTTCTTTTAAACTGTGCAGAGGAACAATTTAAAGAAATGACAAGAACTCTACACAGTGAAAGGCCTGATTGGCTGCTTTTGAATTAACTTGGAAGTTGCAGTGCAGGAGATAAGGGCTTAGACAGAAGGCTCTTCCTTTATCTCATTCTTCATTTCTCCTTCTTTCATGTGTGCGCATATTAAAAGTGGCTTTCAAGAAAAGAACGCTGTGATCCAGTTAATTTAAGTTAATGTACGGGTGCATCAGTGACAGCAACAGGATGCACGTGTCATTTCCAGAGCAGAGATAGCTTCCCATAAAACAAGATCCTCTGTGAAACAGAATATCTACCATGAATCCTGTCAGAATCACGACTTTCCCTTTAAGTATTTAACAAGTTGCTGAAAATTTCACAAAAGGGCATCAAATATTCACCTGCCAGTGCAGAACACCCTGTTCCTTTCAGGCAGGTGTCTCCCATAAACTTGAAAGTACGTTGTGTTTGGGCATCAGAGCATTCTTTGCTGTGCTCATTCCCGGAGCAGAAGAATAGCTTCCTAATTCTAATGAGGGGTTTATGAGTCGTGATCAAGAACTCATTTGCGATGTGTTCAGTCTATCACGCCTTCCCTTCGGAGCAGATCCCCAGCTTATGTGCCGACCCCGGGAAATTGACCCGCAGATTTACACGGCTATTTTCTAAAGGTCCTCGTTTCGTGGGCCGTCAGTCAGGGAGGAGAATTAGTGTTTGAATGGATTTCACTTTCAATTTGAATGCAGAGTGGTTGGAACATGGCCCCAGCTAAAGGGAGGCCATTGGTAATGAACTGCTTTGTGCTCTGCCACTTAGGGGATCAAATGCTTGAAGCTGTGAAGACATTCAGAACGGCGAGAGACATTTTCCTTTCAGCTGCCCATAATGATTCATATGGGCACAGCCTATAGTGAGGACTTCTGTTGAACTGCCACTAAAATTAGAAAAAGGCATGTAACTGTCATTTTTGTGGTTGTTAGTGTCCAGATTGGAGCTACCGAGTCCTCCTCTGCTCCTCTTGTGTGGGGACCTCTTCTCTTTACTTGCTCCCCTTCGGGGCAATTCTAAGAAGGTTTGCATGTCCTTTCACTTTTATGCGGACGCCAGCCAGATCTATTTCCCCCTGAAAAATGTGCATTCTCAAGAAAACCTCTGCTAGATAGTATAGAAAAAGACTGAAGTGTTGCTGTTTGGGCCCTGTGACGCCTATAGGGGGGAACGGTTGACCTGGTGTTCTTTAAACATATACACCGCAGTGGTTTTTGTGATTTCTCTTCATTTTATTTGGATATTATGTGTTTTTATACCATTTTACTGCTTTTATTTCATTGTTTTATCTGGTGTAAAGCACTTTGGTCAACTCTGTTGTTTTTAAAGAGCTATATAAATAAAGTGGAGTTGGAGTTGTTGGAGGAGATACTGCCAATCAATCAACCAAGAGCAAAGTGGGTTTTTTTGTGTTATACATATGTTCCACATTCTCTTCATGTAACCCCGGTCTCTAGGATTACTATAGTAGTAGCATTGCAACTGTGCCTTGTTTGAATCTTGTGTACATTACCACCTGCTTCATGTTCCAGTAGACCCATTTCTTGCCACCATACCCTGGTTCCTCAGCACCTGAGGCAGACCTTTTTGACCGGGCGACGTCTGAGCCGGTATGTCTCTCTGTTCTATAGCACTCATGATATGAGGTAGGCGGTAGCCATCCCCAACAATGGCAATATCAGGAAGACAAGAACCTGGAGAAATGAAAAGGACTTAAAGAAGAGCTGGAGCTGGAGAGGGAAGTGAGGGAAGAGTTGTTATATATATACATGCATCACTTTCAACAGGTCGTAAGTCTGCTCAACTGCTCCCATCCACGGTCATTTTGTTTAACAAGATGCTGCATGCTTGTTGGCTCGTCATGAATTTTTAATGGCAAAACATGGCACAAGAAAACGTACTCAAGACTTGCACACTTACATGTGGCGGTCGATTTTCTCAACTAACAGCAGCGATTGTTGAGACAGCATCCTCAGGTCAAGTAGGTCACATTTTTCTGGATCGTAGAACTAATGTATAATTTCAGTGCCACTAAACACTCAGACGTGTAACAATGATTGTTCACTAACCTTACACATGTAGAAAAGCAACGTTATCAGCTGCCTCTGCATTTCTCTGCAATGTTTGACACAATCACTGCACTGGTACGCTTAATTGTAGCCAAGTTCAAATTTACTGTGAGACTCTGAGTACTTAATGTACTGTCTAATCTCATGAGGTATAATATCGCCTGTGCAGCATGGCTCTTTTATTTTTACTTTCAAAGGCATGTCTGAATGAGCCATGAGGAACAATAACAGTGATTGTTGTCTGAATGTCTCTAAACAGAAGAAATTATCCGTATTACATTTTTTTATACCTGTAAAAAGGCTTTAAAGTGAAATTTTAGCACTAATATTTACATTTAGAGAAAATATAAAAGGTATAGCTGGGCGATATAACCTTAAAAGAATATCACGATTAATTGAATATTTTTAGTTTTGTTTTATTTTTAGACCTCATAGCTAACCGAAAGTTTTTGTTGCAAATATTTTCATAATAAGTAATAATCACAATCAATTTCCCTTAGGGGATCAATAAAAGTACCTACCTATCTATCTATCTGAAGAGCAGATATTGATTTTAAAATAAATGACAGGAAGCTCACGCAATTGGACTATATCTGGTCGTTTAATGAATATTTTCAAATATATTTTAGAGAAATAAAGGGCACAATTACACCGATTATTGGTTCTGAATGTTGGTTTTGATTAATTGCCCATTCCTAATATAAGGCTGATATGTAAAAAAAAACAAAAAAAAAAACATGATTATGCACAACAGATTCAAATTAAATGTTAGTTAATTTATTTCCAGTAGTCACTGTTTTTCCAACAAGAGGTCACATTTCTTCACTGATGGTCAAAACAGAAATAATGAGAATGACACATCGATCGGACAAATGATCATTCAGTCCTTTGGTTGGTTTCTTCTTTTGAGAACAAGCTTGCGATGCCAAATTATCATTATTATCATTTTCTTCAGAGTTCATCCAAAGCTTGGTAACAGACAAACATGAGACCAGCTATTTGAAGACATGTGCTGCTGACATGATAAAAGAAAAAAAAACACATAACACCATGTGGATGTTCCAAAACTCCTAAACTGCATTAATTTCTTCATCCAGTTTAACATAAAAAAATCAAAGGCCACCAGTCAGAGGCAGACAGCAGTGGCAGAGAAGTAATAATCCTGTTGTGACCTTATCCCCTGCTGACATCCACATCCCAAAGGCAGGCAGAAGTTGGATGGGTGACATTACAACGCAGCGCTACCCTTCAGCAAACTCCTACAAGCTCTTCAGTTCATCCATTAGAAGTCTGACAGTTTGGTGTCACATGGTGGCCCTGTGGAGAAGATGCGAGCTGTCACAGTTCAGAGAATCATGGCCAGCCAGCCAGCGATCATAGCTACACCACCCATGGGAGCCACTTTGCTTAAGCTAGGGTCCCCTGTTAGAGCCTGGTGATACAGAGAGCCGCAGAACATCCCCATGCCTGCGATCAGGATGGTACCGGCCTGAGGAGGGGAGATATTTTTAAGTCAGTATTTGTTATCAGTAAAGTCATGAACAGATTGAAGTTGTCAAACTGTCATTTGTAGATATTACTTCTCCATGGCACACACACACACATACACACACACACTGTACAAAGATGCTTACACCTTAGTATCACTGGACACACAAAGAAATCCACTTAGACCAAAGCTGTGCATAGAATTGTATTTTATATTCTTATTAAATAAACAAATATCTTCAGGTGTATTTTCAAGTGTGCAACCTTTTAGAAAATGGACGACATTTCATTCAGCTCGTGGTTCACTGTGCTTAAAGAGGAGCAGGAGACCTTCATGAATGACACATCTCACCCTTTTCCGAGGATTATTTTACGACCATGTTTTCCCCGTGTTGAGTGGTTGTGCCGCGTTTCCGAGCAGAACATCTTTGCTGCGGCTGGATTCTCCAGTTCGCTCGATCACGTGATCGTTGCTACACTGATGTGCATTTAAAGTGAAAATAAACCAGCAAAGGATTATTTGGCCAGTCCGACCCGCTTGTCATGTGCTTGCTCTTTGTTTGATCACTTTTTCCTTTTCTGTACACGTCTGCTGATGTCTGCGATGTCTGTGAATTTCGGTTAATTCTCAGACTTATCCCGTGTGAATGCGCCACAGAAAAAAACAGAAATAGGGGGGTCATTTATTTATTACATGTGGTCCCTAGGTAAAACTAATACTGTCAGAATAGGGCTTTAGTCGTCATCTTCGGCCTTTGCTGAATTGGCATCAAAAGACTATTAACGTTGCTATAGTGACTCTTTGAGCTGCATCAGTATAGTCAGTCCTTATAGTGGCTCTTTTTTCTACGGTCTATTCTTACCTTTGTCCCCTCTGCTCTCTGTCTCCTCTACTTCATCTCTTTCCATTTGATGAGTTCTGTTCAAATCAAATTGCTCTTGAGGAAGGCCAATCTCTGAAATGAGCATCATATTGGTGAGGGTTGTGTTATTCAGTGAATTTCTGAATTTTGTTTTAAACCTGCTTTGTGTTCTGAATCCAATTTGCATGATTTCAGAGTTCCTGAACAGTTTTGTTTCGATCTTATGATCATCGCCGTATATTAATGAGTCACTTGGTGTTACTTCCGTCTGTTGGTTCATCCCTTTTTTAGGGAAAACACAGAACTTTTAGCACAGATATCTTCCACAAGTGTACTTGTAACAGGTTGGTGCATTTCTGACATACAATTATTAATAAAGCTGGTGTTTCTGACCCTGAAATTGAAAGTGTCTAGGCTTGACATGGGTCTCCTTTTTCAGGACATTCAATTTAGTTTCTGACCAAACTAAAGTAAAACTACAAAGTTTAACCATTTTCAATTGACTTTAAGTTATCTATAATAAGACATTTGCCTCTCCCTGTACAGGGTTTGATGCACTCTGAAGGGCAGCTTACTCAGCTTCAGACTCATGTTCATTTGCAGTCCTATCTGTGCCATGATTTTAATTTCTTCAGATTAGCTTCTCAGTGTTTGCACGTATCCAATTCCTCTCCCACTTCTACTGTAAAATAACATAATCAAACACGACAGGTGTGTTGACACGGCTGCTGAAACTAGAAAATAAACTGAATGGTTGCTCATTCGGAAACAAGGGATGTGAATATATTGCGTCTCTTCGGAAATACAGAAAGTGGTTTTAAATTGTTCCGCAATTCCCAAATGTAATTTATAAGCTCCTGCTGGGAAGAGCAACAAATTGTTCTTGAGTTATTTGTTTGGTATAATGGGTCCATGCATGGCTGATGCAGAGGACAAAAATACTTTTAAACACTTCCATTACTGGCTGTAGTTTGTAGCTGCAGTTTAGTCAAAGTTATAGAAAAATGACACTTCTACACTAGTTCTGCTTAAATGATTCCCAAGTATCCTAGGGCTCCATACTCACCACAATAGGTTTGCCAGAGTGGGCAGCACCCAGCAGGGCCAGGCTGTGGTAGAAATGGTATTTGTTGGCAGTTTCATATAGCTGGAGAGGCAAGCACACAGAGACAGAGCTTTCAGAGAAATGCTAAAAAATCACTTTTCAAACATTTTCTGGAAAAGGGATATTTAATGAGCCACTATTGTAAAAGGTAATTGGTTAATGTCAGACATCTTTAGAGGGAATGCACACGATGTCATCAGGCTTTTGACTGTACTCAATTACAGCGAGTTACGTTCTCGCTTTAATTAATCATGATTAGAATCCAGGTATGTGGAATGTTGTATTTGGTGGGAAAGCATGTCTAACTGGGATCCTTTTGGTCTGCACTGTGGATGATGGTTGGATGTTAGCTGGATAATACATCCTTAAAATGACATTAACAAATTCATTCTGAAAATGAATGTCTAGATCACTCTTGTCCTCGAGGGCCGCAGTCCTGCAAAATTCTGATGTTTCCCTGCTCCAACACACCCGATTCAAATCAAATGGATCCAACATCCTATCAAGTTCTGCAGAGTATCTCATTCATTTGAATCAGATGTGTTGGAGCAGGGAAACATTGAAAACTTGCAAGACGTGAACCAAGGTTTCCCACCACTGGTTTAGATGTTGCCAGGTGGAACTGTTATATAGTGGAACCGATGTATAGTCTTCCACCAAATAAGCAATACATATTTTCCTGTGTTTTGATGTAAAACAAATACCAAATAAATGTGAAAAACCTCAAAAGAGCAATGTAACTTCAGTCAGTCAGTGTATTAAAGTATACAGCAACAATTGGTACAATCAGGTAAGATATGAACAGTAACATACCACTCTCTGATAGTCATCTGGGTCTTTGTTTTTGAAACCTAGAATACAAAATGTTGATAAGGAAAAACATACACTTCTGCATGTGGAATAAAATGTAACTTGTATTTTAACATGAAAGACATTGCTTATAACTTTAATGATCAAGAGTCCACAAAGAATCAAGAGAACCGTCTTCAAATTTTCCCCACATAAGTAAATTTTTTAAACTTATTTAAAATAAAAATCACAAACAACTTTATGTATTTCTTTGCATATGGCACAGGGTTACTCCATCTCCAGTTTGACACTGCTACTACGTTATGTAACCCTTTAGAAAATAAATGATGTATTAATAAGTCTCATTTGAATTCTATAACATCCACTCATGCTTCAGTTGTCGAAAATTCAACCATGGTTAACTATGGAGGCGGGTCACCTTGGTTACGAAATTGCCTCTTTAACTAAAACATCATGCAGTAAAATGGATCATTTGAATGCCGAATTAAGCATTAGCATATAACATATCACATGCATATACACAATATTAGTTTACAGTTATGTAACCGTTTTAATGCTACGTATATAATGAATTAGCATAATTGGCGACGGAGTCTGGTATGGTAGACATTAAATGACAGTTCTATGCGACTCTGGTAAACTCTCAACCAAGTTAGAGTATATCTAAGAACAAGCTCGTGTTAATTACCTACCGTGTGCTCCGTAAGCCCCAGCTCCCACCGCCGAAGCCCCAGACAGAGCTGCTAACCTTCGTACCAAAACAGAAGCGGTCATGTTTTGCAACAGAATGAGAGGAGTGATGGCGGTGTTGCTTTCACTGTCTACTTGTAAATTCCTACCTCGACGGCGTGCTGACAGGAATTACACATGTCCATGTTTATGTTAACAAAAATACGAAAAACCTATAAGTATTCAAGTAAATATTATACAGTGTAAGAAGAATTTGGGAGCTGCATGCACATTCACCACGACATATCTCATCATTTTTTTAAAATCATTTTGTTGTGATATTAAATTCAAACAATAAGTTACCAAAACGGAAATATATACTAAAATCCCCCCTTAAAAAAAACCCACTGACGAATAGTTGAGGAAATATGACAGATCTATAAACAGGCTATGCTTCCTACGAGTATAACTTTTTTTGTCATTTGTTGATGCCAAGTTGTCTAAATTACGCCATTGTATTAAGTCCATGAAAGCAGCATCGCCTGGGACTCATGCCAGACTTCCGCTCGAATCAAAATGGCGACTGTCGTGCAGTAATTCTGGTCCACAGGGCAAATTTCTTGACTCTGGCCAACATATCTGACACTGACATCACACTAAAGAAGTCATTGCCATTAGGTTTCGTGTGGCCGTGCTTATATTAATGTAGGCGTCTTATGCTTGGTCAATTTTGACTTCAACAGCTTTAATATAGTGTTTGACATTAAGGATCCAGGGGGATTGTAGTAAAACACATGTGCTATCAATGTTACGCTGCTGCTGTAATGAGTTAGCTTGGCAGACAGTAAGAGCTTAAACTTTACATTTACTGACTTTCATCTGGCAAATGGAAAAGAAAATCAAAGTTAGAAGTCCTCGTGTCAAATGCATTTTTCATGGCAAGACCAATTTAAAGTGTTTCCCTGCATTAGTATTAATAACTCATTTTCTCCTCAGCAGGCTTCCATGATTATACAAAAGGATTTTTCCGCCCCCCCCCCGTTTTTTTAATTTTTTTTATTTATTTATTTATTTTTAGCATAGGCAAATTAATGTATTTAATGATGGGCCTATCAGTGCAAAGGGTACATTTTTGTGCAGCTCTTGGAATTTGCCCCTCACTGCAATTTGAGAACTTCTGGTGGAAATCCCTACTTTGGTGCATTATTCCAAATGTTCGTTGTCCTCTCCAGCCAGCAAAGGTGTTAGCGAGTAATGTTCCACTTTAAAGAAACACACTAATCCCTATAGAGATCCAGCCAAAAGGGGGAGCTCTACAGCTTTCTGAAATGCCAAAGTTTGTGTGTGTATGTCTGTGACAGGGGCAGAGGGACTTCTTCCAATTATCATATTGAAATTACTCAGGGTCACACTACATTACTGGAGTCACTAAACCACAGTTTCCGTTAAGCCTTGTCCTTAGCTGACTTTGACACTGCATTAAGACAACGCATACAATTAACACATTTTAATGACCATGTTACCAATTAAGAATAAGCCGTATGAGCTACAAGCCTTCATTATCAACTGTACATCAAACCTGTTGTCAGTGATGGGGTGTGCAGGCCTTTTTCCTGTGTTTATACTCATTCATGAGTGGACTTCATGAAGTGCAAAACACAACAAAATGCAACATTTCACGAAGCGTAACATTTCATTTTAAAAGAGGAAGGTTGGGACTACCATTTTCACTTATGACTAAAGAGAACCCAAGTTGTTGTCATTCCCTGTTTCTGTAGTGTACCGATGATATTATCAGTCTCATTAAACTACTTCTAGGCTTCTTTTTTCTTTATCACTGCCCATTATATGCTACAACCCATCGTTAGCTTTCTTTTTGCACCTTAAGTTCGAAAAGCAAACTCTGGTCACATTTGGACTAGATTATATCATATGTAGCCCTTTAAAGCCCAACCCAAGAAAAAAACGGGAGAAAAGTCCATTTAAAAAAAAATCTAAAGTCTTTAATTTGGCCCTTTAACAAATGCGGGGGGAAAATTGACAAAACATTTCTTTGCATTTCTACCATTTATTACTGTATGATATGTCAAAATTTTTATTGTGTAGTCTTCTGCTTCCTGGTATCCAATAGGGGATGAAGACAAGTATCAGCTTGTGTGCAGAAGGGTTTTGAACAAAGTTTTTACCATAAAGTGATGCAAAATACCTCAGAAACTGTATGTATCAAATATGACATGTTTGGCTTTATAGGATGGACTTTTTTAACACATTTAAAGGAGTCAAATCTATCTATTTTAAATGTGGAACGCAACACATTTTGTGTGCTAGACTACCTTTGGTTAGTTCTCATTGTAAAATCAGAATCAGAATCAGAATGTACTTTAATTATCCCAGACTGGGAAATTTCAATGCTACAGAAGAAATACACACATGCAAAAATATATGTACATGTACTGTACATATATACAAAATATACACATAAACATGAATAATAGACAAAAGAATAAAAGATCAAATTGAGAATAAATTAAAAATAAAAAAGATCTGATCTGTAATTTTTGTGCGATTCTGAAAGGGGGGAGCTCTGGGTTTCCCCCCCTTTAACTAGAGTAGTACAAGCCAGCTTCAGCACTGTGTGGCAGTGTGCAATACATGGCGCCAAAAACAGTAACTGAAGGGGCATAATAAGAGTGGTACGCATCACAAACTGGAAGTGGCGTCAACCTGTTGCCATGGATTTGGGTTCTGTCCAAATCACAAGTGAGAGCTATTGTCCCCAAATATAAATGTTGTGCTTTGTGATTTCATGTCATGTTTTGTAAAATGTTCTTTTCCCCTTTTACTGTTACGTTGTTTTTGTTTTTTTGTTTTTAAAATCATGATTTGTGAAGTGCTTTACATGACATATTGTTGAATTTTGCAATTTGGTCACATTTTAAGAAGTGTTTTGCAATTTTAGATGAAGTAATAGATAAAACTCGGTGTAGCATTTTGTATGATTTATTCTAAGGAATTTTTTTGCAAAAATGACCATTTTGTGAAATGTTGTTGCATGTTTTTCTCTTCTTATTGTGTCTCCCTCTTCAGGGCCACTGTTAGTATGATTTGCAGCACATGCAGGGCTGTAAGCAGATGGATGCTTGGTTACTCTGTACACAATCCACTCACAGGGGTCATTTTCATTCCAGCCCATGGCAAATTGGACAGCAAGGGCAACAATAAAACATGATTTTACATCTTGTTCCCACAGACATGCAGCAAATGATCTCAAAGTCCCGGCAATGGTCTGCTGCAAGGCTTCTGTCAAGAGCCAACATCTATCTCACTTCAGCTGGCCTGCTTCTTCTCTCCTCTGCTCTCCTGTGACTGCTTTACTCTTTGCAAATCCTCAGTGTGTTTGACCTGAGGTGTGTGCAGGTATTGTACGTGTCCAGTCTCCTCACATTGTTCGGCCTTGGATGTCTTGAAGTGCTGGAGCTCCTGTCTTAGGCAACATCCAGCTCTTGTGAAAAACAAAAGTAATTTTGCACTGAACAGAAAATGGACAGCATACTTTTTGCTGATGGGAATAATTTCATTTTCCTGCAACCCAGACAGCTGCATTTCCTCTTAATTCAACCTTTTTTTGCAAGTGTATACACCAACGGTAGGAAGTGGCAGTAACATAAAAACATGTTTTCATCCTGAAGATGTTTTCTTCTACATGCACACCGTAAATCACACTTTAATTCCAGTTTGATCTATTACATTATTGTTATTATTATCATACTGGTATATTTTGAAGAGCTACTATCCTCTTCTTGTTAGCCGTGTAGTTTAATTTGTCTTGTTGTGATGTATCTTGGCTCGGCAAAGAATATCAGTGGATCTCATATAAATTGGAAACTGGCTGTCTCATCAACATGAAAATGAAGCTCCTGCTTTGTTTTTCTTCTGCAGGTAACAAAACAAACAGATACACAGCAAGACCCCCAAAGACGTCATTATTTCAAGAAACAAAACTTCAGTATGACTAATGCCGTCTGAAATGGTAAGATCTAATTGTAATTCCGTCAGAATGTCGGACGTTTGGTCCGTTTCCTCCACTGTGGCATTCAGACTTGCAGGAAATCAGGGCGGCTATTCACTCCAGCTAAGATTCTTTTGAGCGTTGTAAACATCGATTTGCTGGTTGGCCCTGCTATCCTCCCCAAGGTTTAAAAAGAAACCAAACATTTCTAAAATTCTCCATTAAACCTGATGTGCTGTGACCGTTTCAGCCTTTCGCGCCTTCAGCTCGCTTTCAAAAAGCTGCAGCCGCAACCATTTATTTATCTGTTAGGGTGATTTCATGTCTTCAAGATGTTGAGTCGCAAATGTGCGTATTGAAGCCGGTGTCACAGCTTTTCATGCTACTGCTCTGTCACTCCTCTGTGTCATTACATTCCTTTCAGCAAAGAGGAGGGAATGGATGGTGGGCAAGAGAGAGAGAGAGAGAAAGAGAGAAGGGGAGAGAGGCTGAGAGATGGAGGAGACAGGCCTGTCGAGTGACATTTTGTCTGAGAGTCCAGGCTATTGTTTGCCCAAGGAGACAACACCAGTCATTGCCATTACACTGGCTGGTAGAGTGACACACACATACCCTGGGCCAAATCAGCCTCAGGTACACACAAACCCACTATATAGTGTTTGCTTCCTATCACATGTCGGCATGTTTGCAGCAAAATACTTCCAGTTTCTGCCTCTTACTGATTGAGGGACAGCTTGTTTTGAATACTGAGGTGATGATCAGAACAATCTAAACGCATCATTAATCTCTTCTAAGCTATGAAGTCACCCATTTCATCATTTCTAGCTGTTTGTCCCCAACAGGTATGCCCACAACAATGCATGCAAAAGCACACACTCCGGCATGCCCGAGCATAAAATCTCGAATATCCTTGCAGAAACACTCATGTGCGCACACAAAGTTGCAGATGCAGCAAGCCTCCCCACGCCAGGCGAGCATAATTAGCACACTCGTTAAGCTCATCTGCATCTCTCTTCAAAGGAGATCGATGCAAATGGAAAGGATTTAGCCACTGGCAGCAATTAGGCCAAAAAAAATATCCTAGCTGGGGGAACCTGGTTACAGCCGGGCAAAGACGGTTTCATAGCCGGGAGTAAATGCATTTTACCCTTGTGCTGCGCATATTATAGAACTGAATCCGAATGCTTTTATTTGGTCTTGTGTCATATCAGGTTGTGTTTAATCACGGTTGGTTCCAGCCCTTCCAGTGATCACATAATCCAGGGCTCTGAGGGAGTGAAGTTTCATTAGGAAAATGCAGCGCCATCACTAATTCACTCCGCTAACAAGTGTTGGCTTTGCAGCTGCATCCTGATGTATTGTATTCCTCCGCCTTTTGATCTTCATTGATGTCTAAACACCATTTGAGAACGTATAAATGAGCCTCTCTGTTCCACTGTGATATATGCTGCTTAATCTCCATCTACTCACACGGTAACTTATTGTGGCCAAACTGGATACACTGTCCTGCTGCAAACTGTGTATAAGGGCAGATAAAAAGTCACATTTTCTTAAAAAAAAAAAAGCCCCTACTTTCTCAGTTTTTAGGATCTTTAGTGGATAACATATACAGAATAAATCATCGGCATCAGATTAAATATTGGAAGATGAATTGTTTTTTGCCTTTTAATAGAATTTGTTGAGAATTGGGATAATAAAAAGAGTTGACAGGTATTTCAGCTGAAATGGTTTGATCTGGACTAGTCCACAGTTACGATTTCTACAGAATCTTGTCATTTATAGGTACCTGCTGTGTCTGGTTCTCAGAGTTTCATGTTCTCATTTCACCCAGGCAACCAACAAAATGGCATGATGTAACAGTAGTGTTAGAAAGGACTAAACTTATCCCAAATGATTGTATTTGAACCTGAAAGGAAAGTCTGACTGAATGAAATGAATAACATAAAAGAATGTTTGCTTGTTTTAGTCTCAGATGCTGGATATACCAGCATAATCCCACTCCATTCCTCACTCCTAATGTGGCACCTTCAGCTACATACTTCATAATGATATTTTTACCCCATTGATATAAAACAGTCTGCTAGTAAATGAAAAAGAGAGCCACTGGTCCTTTTTGAGGGGGAAGAGGAGACGGAGCTCTGCTGGTTTTATGTCCCCTGCAGTGACTAACCTGCTACATGATCTGAAAGCTGTGGAATATTCTCAGCAGTTTGTCATGCCAGCAATGATGTGCTTCTGGGGCCTGATGGTTTTCTTCTTCATCAGCTCTGAAAGCTGCTTTTCATTGTGTCGTTCCTCCAAGAGCTCTTGTTTCATCTTGTTGTCCAAGCCAACATGAAAAGCCAGATGATGAACACAGAAGGTTAACACATCTATTTTACATTGGATTTGATTGGTTTGATTTAAATATGACTTTATTTATTATGACAAACAATGAAGCCTTGGTATCCTTGCTGTGTAATAACACTTTAAGAGGTCAAAAACTAGAAAAGAACTCAGTTTACCACTTAAAAATATTTGTCACCAACTTCTGCAACCTCCATAAACTTGTTTAAAACACTAACATAATATCATTGCTGGTATAACAGTCAAATATTGACACTCTCTCTGTCATGCAGGAAGCTACTTTCCATCAGCAGCGAGGTTTTTCATCTCTCTGACAGATACACAAACAAGAACTTGATCCCTGTGCTTCGGGAGCAGCATCCGTCTCAGCATAATTATCTACTAGACAGATTCCTCCCACTGTGATGTGATCAGCTGTCCTGTTCTCATCTGCTTACATAAGAAGTTTCTACAAATATTGTGAGAAATTGCTTTGTTTGTACAAAACATATTCAAATTAACTGATCTTTTAAAGAATTATATCTTCAGGAGGAGCAAAAAGAGCATGAGGCGGAGTGGTAAATAGGAGAGGAAAGTCATACAGTACTGAAAGATATATGTACTAATGACAAATAGTTGGGGAAAATAATTTTTTTTCTCAATTTTTTCTAAGCAGCCCTTCTCTTCTGTTAATTTATGTCAATTCATTCCATTTTTTGTGTTTTTATTGGACAGTATGCATTTTTCATGCTAGTAATGCAAACATATAAGATGCAGAGTGAGGTGCCAGCTTTCTTGTAATCAGGTAAAATACAACCCTGCCTCTTTTTGTCCGTGAGTTGATGCTTTCAGTTCCTCTGTCTCCATGTGTGTAATGGTCTGCAGTTTCCCTCTAGTTCCTTTTTGTCTCTCCCCTTTTTTCTGTCTCCCTGTCTCTCCTTCTCTAGGAGTGGCTGTTAGTGTTGCTATGGTGACTGATTACGCACACCTTTAGCTCATCAAAGCGGCCGTTTACAAGCCCTGATTTGCCATCCATTCTTTGCCGGTTTGTCTGTGGTATCGTTCAGGCTGGATTTTTCTCTCATGCTTCGATATGGTTGCTTGTTTGCTTTTGTCAAGCTGAGGTTTTGTCTCTTGTTCCATTTAAGGATCTTGGAACATCACATGAAGTCATTACATCTTGAGCTTAAGCAGTTCACCACCACTACTTCACCTTGAGAGAGTAAAATCATACTCACCAGCCAGTTTTTCATCTTACAGCTGTCACTTTGGAGATCAATAGACTTTGTCAATTTCTATCAACTGGAATATCTATCTTAGGGACCTGCACCTTGAAATATTCTGTTTTTATTCCAGTGACAGCCCTCCAGGGGTTACAGAAACTCTTTTGCAAAATAAAGCCTCACTATTGTGTCAGTCTCAAGTTAAAGGTCCTGACTCAGTTTAAAATGTAACATTAAATGTGTTTTCACAAAGCACTTTTCGATCCAATCGAATGTGCAATCAGAATAATAATGCGTCAGCATATCCGAACGGCCTTGATCGGAATTAATTTTTAATCCGATCTAGAAGGTTTAAACCTTTTCACAATCCGATCAACAGGCAAAATAACCATGCTTTCATTCTGATGGTTTCTATGGTGGATGCTGTCTCTGCACACGCTTGAACCAAGAAAAGACTTGAAAAATGGCGGCAGCCAAACAGAACTATACTATGTTGGACACGTTTTTGTCTGAAACTCTGAAAGAGTTTAAGATTGACCGTCTTGACCGCTGAAAGGCTTGAAACTGAGCTGTTCACACACATATTTGATCAAATTTGATCAAATCTTCTTCCAACACAGGAGACGCATGTCAAAGGTGTTATGATCATGCAAAATCTTTCCATCATGTAAACACACAACTGATGGGATCACTTTTTCTAGCATCATGTAAACATGTCAGCTGGAATCTCTGATCAGACTGACTTCAATCAGACAGAAGAAATATGTGTCCATGGAAACGTAGCTATTGTGAGCCCAGGTCAGTGAATATATCTTGCAGTGCAGCATTTTAGGCTAATTAGAAGAAGTTAAATGTCCACCCAGGTATTGTATTACCATCAATGCCAATCAGAGCTTGATACCCATGGTAACTGCAGTCATTTGACATGGGATGAATGCTGACTCAACACTTTTCCCACTGTTCTGAAGGCCAGATGTTGGCAGGTTCACTTATTTGAACTCAGTAAAGAATTTTAATCCCTTTATGGAAATAAATGTAAAACAGTCTGAGGCGGTGAACGCATGTAGTAGATCTGCATGGCCTCCGTCAGGATGGATAGCAAACAAGTACGTACATTCATGTTAACTCAGCAAAGCTAAAACTGGAGCGTGAGGATGATTTTTTTTTTTTTTGGGCATGTCACTCCATCAATATCTCAAACCTCATGATTAGTGAAAAGAAATTTAGTGCTTACCTTTTGTAAACCACGATTTTAGAGCTCATTAACACTTTCCAGAATGCTGACATAATCAATAGTACAACCTGGTAAACATGTGCATTCAAACAGCATTATAACTTTGTAACTGCAGTATTGATATGCTGCTGTGGAGCCTTTGGACTTGTTTTCATGATGTTTTATTCTTGCTGCTTTCCCCTCCCAAAAGAATGAGTTTTGTAAGGGAAAAAAAACAAGTCATGTGTTTTATCTGTGGATTTTCTAAAAACATATTTAATTGTGTACTCTCAGCATTGGTCAACTCCCATGGTATTTGTGTATTTGAGGCAGAAAAGAAGGAGCATCAGAATCAAAGCTGGCGCACAACATCACTAGTCAAATCTTGGCATCATTGAAGGTGCTGCTGCGATGCAGGTCATCCATCTCATTCTCCTCACCTTGTTTATTTCCCCCTATCTTCAGGCTTCAAGAGTGTATTTTCACACCTCTAATGAGACCCCATCTGAATGCTTGTTTTTCAACAATGCTTGAATTTCCATGCGGCAGCATTGATGGGCAGGCGGTTGCCAGGAGCTAAATGCAAGGTAGAGAGTCTGAGGAGACCGAGACAGAGGTTTGTGGCAGTGACTTCCACATAGTAAAGCTTTTAATATTCTAAAAAGGCGAATGTGGTTGAAGAGGGGAAAAACAGCCCCCCCCCCCCCCCTCCCTTCTAGTCATCAGAGAGGTTGATTAACAGGAGAATGGTGATTTTTAGCTTTGGTTTAGTTGAGAGGATGAGGGGCTGGTGATTATAGGTTGAGCTTTAATGTCCAGTGCTTTGGTGGACAGAATTAGCACAAAGGAAGTATCAGGGTTTCTACAGATAAAACTGCCTTTTCTTTGTGTGAGAGAAGAGAAATAGAATAAAATCTCTAGAGGAGCTTCAGTAAGGGACAAGCCATATATGGTTGTAAGCTGGAGATTGGAGACAATCATAGCTGGAGTCAATTGAGCATGTAACTACAGACTCTTATACACCAGCTTAGATCTTTGACATGCTGCTGAGGCCCTTGACAATGTAAAATGAATAAAATGTTAAAATATTTGTTTTGTTTTTTCCTTATTACTGTAGGAGAGACTGAAAACCAACAGGAGAATATGTCAGGGGGATTTTGGAACATTTTTGGGGGCACTACCCCAAAGGAGAAATAATCAACCAAACAAAAAATTCTTCACTTTTTGGTCGAAATTGAGAACCTCCTTTTGTTTATCAAGAAGTACACATGACTCAATAAACCCTGGACTTCTCTTTTTATTCCTCAATGTTATGTTTAACATTGTTAACCACTAAAGTTGTTCTTTTTGTGAGATATTTAACCAAAGTTGGCTCTTGCAATGTAACAGTGGGCAGTGATTCAAAATGGCAAATGGGAAATGTGACTTTCCAGTTCCTGTCTGGGAGGGGGGAAAAAAACAATTTATAAGAATAATTAGAAACTGGATTTCCTGGAATGAAAATAAATAAATAAATAAAATGTACTAGTAGAGCATCATTGGTTCATTTGTTTCTCAAGTGAATTAAATAAAGCCAAAGAAACAAGAACAAAAGAGTTTAAACTTTTATTAATAGATGTGAAGATATTCAGGCCCCATCCCAAGTCCTCCACTGGTCCCTATTCCTTCAGGTTACAGAGGTAACTATTTCTGTTGGGGATCAAGAGGTAGTAATCCTCCATCCCAATGTCCCACAGCTAATGTTAAATGGGTAGATGGCTGTTACTCCATGATTCCCAAAAAAGGGGACAGCTAACCCCTGCAAAATAAAAGGCTAAGTGGAGGGATTTGGATTGGACCTGAACTCTGAGTTAGGAGTGGGATGTAGAAATCCACTGCAAATCTTAGCAGTTCACTGAGTAAGATATCTTTAAACCTAAAGGGTTGCATACAAAGTGTTTTGAGGCTTGTAATGACTGTAAACATCCAGATGTATGCACCCAAGATAATACAAAAATACTTCTTATTCATACTTTCCTTTAGATTGTTTTTTTTTTACTCTGTTGCCTGCAAACTGTGAGCTGAAGCTTTTATGAACTTGCCTGACACAAAGCACTGCTGGATAAACAAGACAGTCAGTCCTCTCCCACCAGCACATAAAAGTTTCATGGCCTTCTTCCCCCTTGTTAAACACATGAAAGGTCTTGTTGAACCAAATTACAACAAGAAACACATTGCTTCTTACTTCAGCCGTGTTAACAAAATACTTTTTTTTACAGCTTATTCTAGTTAATACTTTCCAATTTCACAGTGGTAACACAGTGTTTTATCTTCAGACTGAAGATATATCTGGCCAAAAGTATTTCTTTTCAGAGAGGAAAATAAAATATTATTACAGAAACCTTTTAAAGATTTACCTTTAAAGATTAACATTATGTTTCCTTACTGCTGTGTTGTTGGCTTTGCACCTAAAATCCATTAAATCTAGGTCCGGATCAGAAGCATTTTTGTCAAAGGAGGCTCTTTAAAAGGACAATTATTCTATTTTAGCATGAGAACTCTTTTCTTCTGGGAATAACTACCTATTTATTCATCAATGCTGTATTATCCAAAGCCGAAATGAAAAGCAACCAATACATTATCATTCTTTCAAACGTACCTGGATTCCCGCTACTTTTCCTAGGAAACCTTACAAAATGGATTTGTTAGTTGCAGTGATGGGAATATTGCTATAAAATACACATAGAAGCTTCAATTTCCACTTTATACCACTAGATGTCACTACATCCAGCATACTGGTCCTTTAAACCTTCAAAAAGCCAAACAACTTACACTTCCATTTAAATTGAATTTCGTGTCCACCTTGCATAACATTATATTATCTATTGTATACCCATGTTATCTATTTCCTACTGGTTTGTGCACCTTCTCCTTTGTTTCCTTGCATCTACATCCTGTTCAGTGAACTAGCTTCTACCTCATCCATCAGCCTTAATGCCCTCTTAAAAATTAAATCTTGGTTTCCTCAGTTATTTCGGTTTCATTCTTATCCGCATCCTTTTTTCTCCACAGGCAACATTAAGGTTTCCAATCACCTAATCTAATGATGTCGCTGTAATAATGCGCTCTACTCATCACAAGCAAACAATTGCTTTAAGATGAATGTCGGCCATCTGGAACGATGATTTTCTTTGTGATAGAGTTGTTGAGGCATCTGGATGTTTCCCCCCCCCAAAGGAGCCACTTTCTGCTGTCATTATGTTGATTCAGCACCACTTATCACACTGTATCTCCATTTCTGGACCCTTTGCTTACAGCGAACGGTGACAAAAACAACAGAAATGTGAAGAGTGGGTGTATTAAATATATTAAAACCGATTACACTCAGTAAAATGTCAGGCAAGGACGAGTCTGCTTAATAACCTGTAAAATTGTGTCTCATTCTGCTTATTATTCATAACAGAGTGTGCATATGAACAAAGAGACACACAGAAACTCACAGGGGTGTTTGTGCTGTAGCCTACTTGTGTATTTATTAGATGCAAAGAGTTTATTTCACACACAAGTTTTTTGCTCCTTTGGTTGTCATTTCAAATCAGTCAATTCTAGGAGAAATCAGACAACTGTCATAATAGTCACAGAAAAGACCAATTGTATTACTCTGCTAATCACTCTGCAACTCTGGAAATTAGACCTTTGGATAACAGCCTCTTTTGTCACTGTTGTGACTCTAATGAGATCACTGAGCACCAAAGAACAAAAAAAAAGGACTTTAAACAAACAGGTAAAGAAACTAGTTCATAAGTTTCAACGAGAAACATGAAAGAGTTCAAATGAGAGCGGAAATGAGCTGGTTCACATAAGAAATTCTAATCAGCCACATTAAAGACACTTGCTTTTTTAATGCTGCCAAGGCAGCTCATTGTCGCATACACACACCACTTTGGTTTGCAACAGTTTTCCCAACAAATAAGTTATAATGTTACAAATGCCAAGGTTTTCCAGCAGAATGTTGCATTCAAATAAGATGATCAATGGATTCCTCTTCACCAGTCAGAATGGATTTTTATACCAATATCGGCATTTAGATGTAATATTGGAAATTATTGGTGTCAGTTTTTGCTTTTTTAATGACACAACTTTTACACAACATGCACATATTACGCATCAAACTCTTCAGCTACTTCTCCCCTCAGTTAATTTGTCAAAATATGAGACATTTTTGTTTGTATGGCAAAACTCACAATAAATCCTGCCTGATGTGGTGTAAATTCCAAAGACAGGAGATATGGGATGTTAGTTACCTGAAATGATATAGCTTTTTTTCTTGGGGTGGACCCCACATATATCCGTATCGGTTGATACTGGTATTTTAAATGAAGAGTTGGACAATTTAGGTATATCGCACTGATACTCACTTTGATCCTGCGAGGGCCTCAATCCAGCAGGTTTTCCATGTATCCCTGCTCCAACACACCTGTCTCAAATTAATGAGTCACTGTGCCGAACTTGATTGGCTATTACATCCCTTTAATTTGATGCAGGTGTGTTGAAGCTGGAATACATTGAAAACCAGCTGGATTGCGGCCCTCGTAGGACCAAACTGAGTATCAGTGATACATCAGATATCAATAAAAAAGCCAATATCGCATTTTTCAGTACTAATCAACTACAAGACATAATTCAATATAAATGGGTTAAGCTCTGTTATTTATACATTCTGTCCCATAGTTCAATTTAATAGATAGACTATGTCTTCTAGCTTTCAATGTCAGGAATTTTTTTGTTTCAGATGGATTAAATCCAGCTCACTAACAGTGAGGATCATGTTGGCAGTTTTATGGAACAAGTGCTTTGAATTACTTTGCTAAAACACCACTTAGATGGATTTTTTGTTTACAATCATCATGGGATGCATCAAGGTGGCAAAACCTTCCTAAGAGTGTAATAATGGTATTTATCAAGGTAATGTTCATTATTTGTCCATTCTTATTGGCTCAATAATGAAATAACTCAAACATAAAAAGTTATTTATAGTTCAGAGTTTTTATCTAGAATTGTGAAATATGCTTTTTTTCCACATTGGTTGTTTTTTTTCTCATCTCCTTAATTCGACATTACCAGCAGCGACGTCTGTTTTACCGGGCTTAATTTATAATAATCTTCATAACACTCATACAGATATGACATCGATACAAAACTTTCAGGAATTATGTTGGGTTTTGAAAAACTCCTCCACTTTTTTTAAGTGCAAGGCCAAGATTCCATTTTTTCTTGTATAAAGCTGCAAAATATTGAGCTGTCCATGATGACAGATTCATTTCTATAAACTGTGTGGTCAAAGCAAACAATGTAGCTAATTACCAGGCTCTGTTCCTGACTAAACTCACATTTTGAGTGAATAATTGGATGGCCTCTTACACATATTTGAGAATGTCATTAAGTGTTTTTATAAAGACAAACTTGCTGCAGGTGAAGCCTTGGATTGTGTAGTTCTAAGAGATGCTCCTTATTACACAGGATCAGATATTCGTACGAAGTGATACTACTGCTGTCTTTTGGACTTACGGGACTTCAGTCTACTCTTTTACTGGACACAATCTTCTGCTTTTGGCAAAAGGCTTTGATCCACTTGGAATTTTGAGCAAATTTGTCCTTTTAAGTGACATGAACTGAATTGTAATCTCTGATAATCAAATCACCATCAGCACTGCTTTCTGACCCCCAATTTCACAGCCACACTCTGATGATATTGTACAGGAACACATCTATGATATAAGGAAAGATGTGTTAACAGAGGTTGCTCCACATGGTAGTCTTTTTTTGTGTGAAAGATGTTGAGAAATATATATTGATTCCCTACATATACATGACGACTTTCCATTTTTCCTGTGTTTTCTAAATACACTGAAGTTTCCCCCTTGAATTCACGGACTACCATGCAATGTTTCTGTACTCTACAGCAAAAGTTAAAACATTTCAAAGTACGTGATATCAGTCCTGGAGACTGAGGTTGCATGATTATCACAGATTATGGCAGCTGTCATGGAAATTAAATAACTTCTGGTTGACTTATTTATAAACATGCCTGTGACAATTAGGCTATGTGCACATTGCAGGCAAAAGTGGATAAAATCCAACTTTTTTTTGCTCACGTATGACCCACATCTCCTCTTTTTATGACAGTCTGAAATGCATAAATCTTTTTTTTTTGTGTATTCAAATCCAACCCAGGCCACATTCATATGTGATACTAAATCATATATATATCAGATGTTTTCCATAGCAACCTCTGAACAACTTTTATGTCATTAAAGTGAGACAGACATTACAATTCTGCACCGGAGGAGGAAGGATGTGGTAAGATCAAACATAAACAATGGATGGAACAATATTATATGAGAGTTTTGTCTGCTCTGACACACACGCTGACATGTGTAGCATCCATATTTACCCCTATGAACACAGCACGCTGCATGTGAGGTCATGTGATCCACTGTGCATGCAGATTACTTCAGGACCATAGGCTGTTCACACTGGAGCCTGATGGCAGTCGCATTAAACACACAAAAAATCATAGTAGAAAATCAGACTTGAGCATCGAGACCTGCAGTGTAAACGTAGCTTTAGTCTCTCTATGTCAGTTTTGATGAAGCAGGGTATATCATCACATTTTCTCCTCTTCTCTTGAGCTATTTCCACAACAGTCACATCGGTACACCTCGCTATGGTAACATGGAACATAACAGTAATGCATTTGTGTTTTATTGTATCTTTTAAGAATTATCCTTGATGTTTTTGCAAACCATAACCGTGTATTTCTATGCAAAACACACTTCAAAGTTATGTGGCTGTCCCACTCTGACCGCCCCACAGAATTTGTGTTAGTTGTTTATGTGGTGCAGCCACATCACCTAGAGGATAACTGTCTATATACAGCTGTACTGCAGGCCCCTGCGCATCGGAAAGTGATGATAAAGGTGTATCCCATCATGTATTAAAAACTGATGTAAAGGGCTTTATATCATCCATCTAGAATGGCTGGAATTCTCATATAAAAAAAACATGCTTTCCCCATATGAGTTTACCATCTCCTTACCATGAATAATACAACAACTCTGGGCTTCTCACTTTACTGTATTTCACACTCACATAGATAATACACTGTATCCTCACAAGTACACCCACATATGGCCCTGAAAACATGTTAATAATGATTGTGTTTATGACCACAAGGCCATAAACCCACAATTTCCAGGGCAAGAGGGCATGTTAAAAATGCTAATTCATGCATAGCAGCCCTCTGTCCTACTTTATGTACTTCAGCTCGACAACCTGCATCAAATAGACATGTGGTGCTACATTCAGTGGCCGGTTCATGGACGTGGACTCTTTGCCAGTGTGGGTACGATTAAAAGCAGATGCTACTCCAGCTAATGGCGTGCGAATGTGTGTGTGGTAGTCAGACGCCGGGTTTTTTAGAAAGGGAGAAAGAGGGTGGCATGTGATGGGAACCGATGTGAGTGGAGCTACTTTAGTACTAATCTGGGAAGCTTCCTGCTGTTTCAGATCAGAGAGGGGGGATAGGATCCCAGACCCCAAGGGGCTGAAGGCTAGCTGAGGAGCAGAGATAAAGGGAAATGGGGTCGAAGGGGAGGATGGAGGAAACTGACTCATCTGTCATAATCGGGATGAGAAGAGGATTTCCGAGTGAGGTTTGGAAAGGAGTTCAAGAACAGGTAAAAAAAAAAAAAGTCACAAACTTCCGCAGGTCACATGTCTGCTGAGGGGGGAGTCGAGAAAAAAAGAGGCAAGATGATAAGAGAGTGGATGTAAAATTTGGGAAGAAAGTGTGAGTTACCCAAAAAATTTCAAAAAAATCCAAAGGGAGAGATTTTCCTCAAAGATGAGCAGCTGAAGGTGGATGAGTTGGAAGAGCTGTGATGGACTGTGTTGAAGAAGTATTGATTTCTCTAATTCTTAAAAAGCTATTCCATACTTTCTGCCCTGTATAACGTTGCACCTTGGCTTATGAAACACATGGAACATGCACTGAATTAAACCTTTAGATTTCACTGGACTCTATTAATAGTTTATGATTTTACCCCCCAGAGTTATTCTTAGACTCAACATCCTCTGTAACCAGTTACAGGAATAGAAAAAAAGAACTGACAGGGTTCATTTGATCAAGGCAAACTCTGGTGCAATTCCTCCACTACTGTAGACTTGAAGGAGCACAGTTGTGATCATCCAAACCAGTGGTTCTCAAACTGGGGGCCGCCCAATTGTCAAAAATACAGAGCTCCCACTTATCAAGTAAATTTGGGATTTGTATCGGGACTGTCAAAATTAAACCATTAATGCAGAGATAAATCTAAACACATTAAGGCATAAACAACAAAGCCATATTAAAAAATCGAAATTTGGCATCATCTAGGGGAGAGAAGCAGATTTTTGGCATGCAGATGCTTTGTCACAGCGGTGACCTGAATGCACTAAAAACCACTTTATCCTCCTTATTTATGAAGATTCCGACAGTTTTCAAGCCTCAGAGGATGCTGCAGGGTGACCCGTCTGATAGAGCACACAATTAATCACTTTCATCGGGGGGGGGGGGGGGGGGGGGGTCACGACACCCACCCTTTTTTTCTTTTGGGTTTTTTCCTCCAACCTTTTGCAACCCCCTGCTCCAAACCA
>JBBBVU010000005.1:4319985-4364459 GCA_037177055.1 Atherinosoma microstoma
ATCGAAATCGAATCGAAATAGACTATTGTGAATCGAATCGAATCGTTTCAGGGAATTAGTGACAATACCCAGCCCTAATTAAAGCCAGTAT
Organism: Atherinosoma microstoma; assembly: GCA_037177055.1. Classification (NCBI taxonomy): domain Eukaryota; kingdom Metazoa; phylum Chordata; class Actinopteri; order Atheriniformes; family Atherinidae; genus Atherinosoma; species Atherinosoma microstoma. The sequence goes on from JBBBVU010000005.1 coordinate 4,320,077, forward strand.
TATTGTTTGACTGACTGCACAAAATCTTGTTTTTCTGAGAAATGCAGACTTATTTATTAATTACTAAATTTTTGGCTGCACTTATTACATTTTTCATACTAAGCCAGGGGTAGGCAAGTTTAGTCCTAGAGAGCTGCAAGTCCTGCAGGTTTTGTATGTTTTTCTGCTCCAACACACCTCATTCAAATCAAATGGATCCAACAGCTTATAAAGGTCTGCTGGACTCATTCATTTGAATCAGGTGTGTTGAAATAAGGAAACATATAAAACTTGCAGGATTGCAGCTCTCTAGGACTGAACATGCCAACCCCTGTACTTATTATAACATTGATGGCAAAATGTTATCACATTATTGGCTTTATTACATTTAAAATGGCCAAAATGATTGGCAGCTATTAAGTTAGTTGTTCAAGAAATGTAAAATCTGAGTGATTTCTGTTCTGTCAGACTTGTAGATGAGTCATGGGAGATGAAAACCATTCTTCTCCACATAACCTTGTTTTTCTGTCTTACTTTCATTGGAAACAAATAGAATATCCAAACACCAGATACTTTATTTTTTTAGATGTATATCAGGGTTTGATGATTCTCTACATGCTGTTCAGTACAGGAATATGCCTCCACTTAATTCTTTCTTGATGGCTTGTCTCCTCCTATGTTAGCTGTTATTGTAGCCTGCTGCTCTCTATCCATTATATAAAATAGATTTTGCATTACTTCCTTCCCCTGCCAAAAACAGTATGCTTTTGTAAAACCATATATACCCTGCACGACTCCTTCACTGCCGTTAATTACTATTGATGTCTTCATTTGTTTCTCCTCTCCGTCTGTTTGTGACAGACTCATTCATTAGGTTCAAAGTGAGCCTGGCTGCATCTTTGCAAAGAAGCTCTCCTTTGTTATGTTGTTGCCATGACAGCCCCCTTTTTTTGGAAGGATCAACCCTGTAAAGATGGTTAATTGGAAGTTTTGTTTGTTTTGGCTTGTTTGCGCGTGTGTTCCAGCAAGTGGTCGTGCACATAAGGTCCTGAACATTTATTTTAAAAAATATTGTAGCAGTCACCACATCGACATCTGCAGCGCCCAGGTTACATAAGACTGCGTTTTTTTTTTTTCATGATGAAACAAGTAAACAGTCTTCTCAGCGCAGAATCTTAACATTTTACAGATTATTTTCCTTTTTGAATGTACTATGGATGTACAGCTGGATCATGACCATAAACGTGTATGATATGAGACTTTCTTGGGCTTTTTTTTTTAAAGTGGAAAAACTTGTTTCTACAGCGCAGATATAAATAAAGGATGAATTACTTCAATAGTTCTAAGAACTATCAAAAGATTACTGCTGTTGGAAAGCACCTGGTGAGTCCTGATCCCCCACAGTCTACAAGGAGGCTCATCTTTCTTAGATTTACAGATATAGATACTTCAATGATTCCATGAGGGAACTTGTTCTGTTAGACTAGCACACGACACGGTAAACCAACAGTGCAAATAACAAGGAAAATATGGGCAATATAATTTTATCAAACATGTTAACAATAAAGATGAATTTTGTCAAAGAGAAAATGGAATCAGATGGTTCACAGCTATGTAATTCAGCTATCAGTACACTCAGTGTGACACAGTAAATAGACTGTAGTGTAAAAGCTGCAAGAATTAAATGTGATGCTATGTCCAGGAGTTGCTGCTATAGATTTAGTTTCTCCATTGGATTAAATCTTTATTCTTATACAAGATATGGATGAGGTGTTAAGCTGCAAATAAACTGGATTTCTTACATCAGATTTGCGGAGGCAATCAGTTTTGTTGCAGGCAGAATTGCAGTTTTGTTACTGGATGATTCCACACCAACAAACTTGGACTGTGGAGAACTTTTGGCCAGGAAGGAAACAATGAAAACTCGGTGTTCGATTTATGTTAAGATCATGGCAGAAAGAAGAGACAACTGATGCAGGTGTAATTCAAGTTGCCTAAAACAATGGCGTTTGGTATCTGGTCACATTTGACTCTACAGTTTCTCTACCATCTTGAGTATTGTTAATTTGAGAGTACGCACACGACTGTTGCTCCAAACAAACATGGGACGCACCAGGCAGCATGTGAACGCTAAATAAAAGGCAAGTATTTTTGACTTCCAAGTGAAATTATCTCAGCTCTTACCTTTTCTCTGTTTCTCTCTGCTTGCCCTTTCTTTCTATAATGCAGTATATTTATTGTTGTTTGACTTGTTCAATTTGTCTCTCACTTACACACTCCAACCAACCCCCTTTCCCCCCATCTTCTTTTTTTGTCTTCAAACCCTTATGTCGACTTGTTCACCAACCTGCGGTGAACAGTGCCGTATTGTCCCCAGTGGGCTCATTAAGGTGAGATCAAAGTTAAGCATCCTCCGACACATTTGGTTTTCCAAATTCTCTAGCCAACGGCAGTAAAAACCACCACATCACACAAACTCCCCCCCCGCCTCCACCCCCCCGGTTGAACCAGAATGACCACCCACTAAGATCGATGACCATGTAGTCTTTTTCTGTCATCAGAGATGAAAGTTAAATTTAAACAGCGCCGGCGTGAAGCCCCCCGCATCACTCATCAGCCGCCTCTGGGCTCCCCTCTCAAGTTCGAGTGTGCATGAGGGATGGAGCTTAACTAGAAAACCTGCAGAGATTAAAAATCATTGAGTTATTTTTCTTGACAGATAATAATAAAGTTGCAGGGCTACAATGGGATTTCATGCTTCTAGGTTGCACAGTTGAGTCCTGAATAGAGAGCATGACACAGATTTGATGGAATCAGCAGCGAGTTGGAGACAGCAACAGCCGGGATTAAATACATCCTGCTTTTTCTGGCCAACCAGATTGACGTAACAGTCAGAATCCATGTTGCCGCGAGCAGTGAAGCTCATCCCTTCTAGCTGGGTGACTTCCCTCTATTTTCCTGCTTCTGTAGGAGTTCCACCTGTATGATTGACGTTTGTCCTTAATACCCCCTCTGCAGTCCTGTCCATGGATTTAATATATACAAATCTCAGAACAATACAAGTTTAGAGATTAATGTTCTTATGAAAGCATGCTTTTTCTTTTGCAGTATGCATTAGACTCAGTACTTCCTCTGCAGCGGATCGTACCAAGCGCTACCTTTTGTCATTGATGGGTTCATGAAAAACCTGAGTGAGTTATGGAACTGACAGCCTCTCAAGGTCGAGAGTTGCCACAACCTTGCAAGTACTCAACGGTAAACCTTCAGCATTGCAAACAAGCTGCAGGTCAACGGGCAGGTAGCCATGCTGCTCTTCCAGCCCTTTTACCCCAGATACATGCAGAGAGAGGAGGAGAGAGTGTGCTCGGAAAGTCAAGTGCTCATAGACATTGCAGGAAAATCGAAAATGGTGGAAGGAGCAAGCTGAAAAGCAAGTAGTTTCAGGGAAGTAGGTTATGAAAAAGTGTACCGCTCAGCTAGGGAGAGAGATGCCACATTACAACAGCCCTGTCTCCATTTTACAGTTTTATCATTTACTCTGTGCTACCTTTTCCCTGTTGTTGCACTCGCATTACTATGGGCTGACATACCAGCACATATATTAGTGTGAGATGTCAGCTAAAGCCCTAACAACCAGCTGGAGAAGGACCAGTTAAACGGTAATGCTCGGCTGTGTTGGCCAACATGCCCAAGTGTTACCACTGTATATTGATGCTGGTGGATAAAAACCACACATTCCCATTTTGAACTGACACACACACTGAGCGTGGGTCTCAGTCACTCAAACATAATGAGCCTCCGCGGTGACATAGCTGGTGGCTGTCCCGTAGCACAGGCTTGGCTGTTATCCATTTGATGTCCATCTGTTGACATAAGTAAGCGTGGGTAGTGGTGGTCGCGTTTGAGGCATGGCCAGAGCTGCCAGCCAATAGCAACACTTGAGTATGCACAGATACCGGTGTCCGCTGTCCATCACCCAGGGCTTAGTGCTGCTGTTCAGAGTTCTGCCTGGAAGAGATGTGGATGGTCTGTTTAGTACCAGTCACCCCCCCTCTTTCCTGCTGAGGCATATAGAGCCTGCTTCTTCCCTCACTGTTTTTAAAACTGGTTTAAAAACACATTTATACTCCTCGGTCTCCAACCCAAAGTGAGACATTGACTGTGATTTTTGGACTCCTTTATTACTTTTATGTTACTGTTTTATCTTGTGTATTTTTTCCTTGGCCTGCCCTTCGTTTCCAATTCTGTGTTTTACTGTGGAGCACTTTGGTTAGTGTTGTTGTTTTTTTTTAAAAAGTGCTTTATAAATAAAGTGGTATGGTATGATTTTACAAACCATAGCAAATTAGCATCAGGATGTAGTTTAGAAAAAAACAAACAAAAGTTTAATGAGAGGGCCCAGTTCTGCAGGTAATCTAGTAAAAAAAGATAAAGATATGAAAATAACCAAAGCATTCTATCATTTGTGAGCATGTTGAGTTATTTGTAATTTGGCATTTATGATAGGTCACAGAGATAAAAGTGAGTGTATTGGTATATTAAAGAGATTTCAGCTTGGTTAATTGGCTCTGTAAAAAACAAAGTTTATCAGGCCAGCTTAGAAATATCAGGCCAGCTTAGAAATATTCATGCTGCACGGACCATGCAATTGACATTAGAATGAGGCAACTATTTAATCATTTCTAATAAAGATTTTATAGCATATCTCTCATCTAGCAACACTACACTCTCCATCCCTCAGTTTCTAAACATATAAAGACTACAGCTGGGTGTCATGAACAGTTGGAGTGTTGGTTAACAGTTGTGTCTACTGGGTTTTTGGATGTTTAATGCACCGCCTGAAGTGTCGGATGCTTTAAATGTTTGGTTTTTTTTTTACCCCCAGTTGATTCAGCAAGTCAGCGTAGAATCATTCTGACTGGTTGTAACTGGAGGATCTGTGATTTCATCCTCTTGGTGCGCTTTCTTTTTATTTTCTGTACCTCTTTCTAATTTTCATCACAACGAACAGGCCAATAGTTACCAAAAGCACTCCAACATATTTTTACAAGCTTGTTGAACTAAGCACAAACTTCTCTGATGAGTGAATGACAGTGATTTTATAATAAGCAAACACTGCTATTTAAATGTTTATTATCTGCTCAGTCTTCTGGTTTCTTGTTGAATACCATAAATAATTTACTCGCCCCTTCCACGTTTGAGATATGTCCCTCGGATTTAGTCTTTGAGGTGTGTTTAAGTTCAATTTGAGATGCAGGCATCGCCAAGAGATCCAATAAGGGGGCCTGTTTCATGTCTCTGGTTCTTGATTTAGAATTAGTGAATAGGGGCTAAAAAAATCTCTCATAGAATTTTTTTTAAAAAGAGCCACAGGCTAAAGAAGGAAGGATTGTAGAAGAAGATTTGTGCAGTGGGTATTTTATGATTCCATTTCCATGCTTTGTCCTAACTTCCTTAAGCTTTATTTTCATTTAATCTCAAGTCATAGTAATCCTAAGTGCTTAGGAAGAAGACTTTCCATTTGTCCATTTGTCTTCTCTTAAAGACTTAGAGGTTTATTAACACATTTGAGGGTTTTACATCATCTTGAACAGATTAGGAATAACATTTCCTTCATTCTAGTTGATATTTTCTGATCACATTTCTCAGTCTTTTTAAATTGTAAACTACTACAGGCATGCCAACCGAAGTTTGAAAAGCAGTGTTTTAAAACTGGGTGAATCTCAGTAAATCACATTTCATGGTCTTTTTTTTTTTTTTATACCTGAAAAGAAATCCATATTTTAAACATGCTAGTTGCTGTCACCATCTCTCTCTAGTTGGTTTGACTATAGTTTTTAAACAGAAAAGGGAAATTGCGCCAGCTGTCAGTAAGTCTGTCCCTTATTGTTAACTCAGAAGTTTGCGATTAATATTTGTACAGCTTTTCAGATCGTCAACCTCATCTCCAAGAGTTCCTCCAGCCCTCCTTTTCTGAACAAGCAGAGCATTTATTTGAAGTACTTGTGCTTTCTAGCTGACGTGTTGTTAGGCTGCCGGGCTTCAGCTTTCCTGATGGCAGATGCTAATGGAAAAAAATGAGCCTGCTGGTACGAAGTGAATTAGGATGTCTCTTATTTGACAGGTTCTTGCTTGATTCTGGCCTTATTTGTGAGTGTGTCTGTGTGTTTGCGGTGCTTATGAGGGAAAGCAGAGGCTCGACAGTGATGAATGAGCACGAGAATGGCAGCGTTACACTTTCGCACCCAATGATGCAGAGCAGGCGATGATCGTCACCGTTGTTGTCAGGATCAGCAAAGAAAACTCCTTCAGGATTAACGGGGACACGCGAACATGCACGCAACAGCAAAATACATGCACACACCAAAGAAGAAACGCTTCAGAACATGTGACCTGCCATTACCTTAACATTACCTCGACTTAACTCGGACACTTTTTCTTATGTCCAGTGTTATCATTTAAGCATACAGCATGCGTCCATCCTTCCTTCATCTTTGGCTGAAACAGTTCCTCTCCTGACAGTAGCAAGAAAGAGGGGCTAACTCCTAATCTGTGGATCACCCCTGGAACAAAAACACCCCCTGGGAGCATATTTTAGCAGACTTTTTTTCTTTTTTTTTTCTTCACAGGTCGCAGCTCAAAGCACCAGAAACTTAAATGTCAGTATTCTTACTTGAACCAAACTTGGAGTGTACTTATCTGCCACCCTCAGGGTATAATATCTGTTTGAGAATGACTCATGTTCCCTATGCAGTGCCCTTCTAATGTAGGTTCTGACTGAGATTTACCTTGTCTTAGAAAGATGGAATAAATGTGCACGGACATTTTTAGTAAATGTAAGAATTAAACCAAACTAGTAAAACTGTAGATTAGCTATAAATGTTTATACAGCATGGAGGGGTAGTAAGAATGCATAAACAGCACACGAAGAGTTTAATAGATCTCGGTTAGAGGAAGAACGATAGGATCTTGTACCGTTTTAATTAGCCAGGATACGTGGGTCACACGCTAGCGCTAAAAGCTAATGAGTGTTGAGATTGCTTTGCAGGGATATACCGTTAACGTGTATAGTTTTTAGATGGCAAGATGGAGTGGGGTGGGATTTGGCAATGCAAAGACATGGGAATAAAGCAACCACAGCTCCCGCGATGCCAACATAAAACAATCTCTTTCCATTTGGGTTCAAACTCCAGGGACATGAAAATACTGAGAGTGGGGGAAAAAGCAGAGAAGGCCGTTGGTTGAAGAGGCTGCAAGTCAGCAGAATATCCCGGCCTAGTTATTTATTAATTTTCTCATCCCCTCTTTCTCTCTCCGCTTCTATGGGGAATGAACACATTTCAAAGAATCCTCTTACTTGTGGACGTGCTTTACATACCGCAGGATCAAATTTCAGTGCATGGCGGTGCATCATAGGTGCTTTATCTAAAAGAGCGCTGTTGTACTGATCTTAGGAAAGGTGTAGAAATGTCTTGATTCTGAAATTAAATGAATTCTGCATTGGTGCTGTGACAAAGATAATCGAGAACTTGAAACCTACCCCAAATTATTCTGTACAATCTGGGGAATTTTCTGCTCTCAGCGTAGCAAAGTTGCATGCATTGTTGTGGGTTCAGGTGCTGTAAAACATCAAAGAAAAGTCACAGTAGCAGAAGAAGCGTGTGGCTCTGATGTTAATGTGTTATCCCGGTATCGCAGCTAACACTACGTCAGCCATTTCTGCTCCAACCAATCATTTGCAACCTAATTTAACAAAGCCAGACGGAGAAGTCAATCAAGAGTTAATGAGGTGCAGTCAACGTTGCGCTCCATCCCGGAGACGATCTACATCTCCAGGCTTCTCCATCTGGTGAAGTTCTTGGAGCTGCAGTGTAAGCAGACTCTCTTTCAGAAACAGCTCTACTTGCACTTTACACCCCAGTTAGAGTCTCGGTAAATACTTTGATGTGTAAAGCTTTTTGAAGAGACATTATAAAATATTTTTGGACTTCATTGGTGAGTGATTTGTACATTTAACATACAGTATATAGCCAGAGGAAACTCTGTAATGTGCAGCTTTTTATCTAGAAAGTAGCTGTATGTTTTATTAATTCCAAAAGGAAATCATATTCTTCCGGAGTTACTTTCAAATGCAGTATTTATTAAAAGTAAAAATAGAATAAAGAATCAACAAAAGAGCAAATAAAAAGGCAGATTATGGACTTCATCTACAGTCATGGGAGAAAACTAAGTTGCATTTTCCAATGGATCAAATTGTTACACAGCTGAATCATATTTGAATCATGAGGAAAATGTGATTCACAACTTTAGATCTCATGGACATCTCTAACATAAAGAGAGTCATTAAACTGTCTTATTCAATTGACTTAAGTAGGGAATCTGAGCCCCACAGAGCGCTCCCCATCCTCCAAAACCTTCAGTTGCCTGCCCTGCTGTCATCCTTCTGATTTCCACCCATATGCCCTTTCACCCTCCTTTTCGCCCGGACCACTAGCCACTCAGAGCCATTTCCAGTTTCTCCACTGGCCTTTTGTCTCTTGATTAGGCCATTTTAACACCGTGTACAATGTTGATCTTATTTATTTATTATCGTTTTAGTTGTTTGAAATGATTTTATGTTGTTTTATTTTGCGATGTAGGGGTTGTTTTATTGTGTTTTATCTTTTTACTACTTATTTTATGTCATGTGTCTACTCTTATGACTGTTATTTGTGACTTTTATGTTAATTTTCTGTAGAGCACATTGGCCCGGTGCGGTTGTTTTAAAGTGCTCTATAAATAAAGCTGGATTGGATTGATCATGACATTCACATATTAGTCTCGGGTGAATCCCTCATACAACACCCCTCGCCCTTTAAGAAAAGGTCCTCCAACCATCCAAAACTGAAGCTGTGTCATTATCAAATGCATTTTTCAGAATTACTGGAATCGGCTCCTCATCTATGTTCAGCAGGGTTGTGATGGTGAAGGAAGGAATGGAAAGAGGAATAAAGGCAAGTTTAGATCAGCTCAATGCTTCCCATGAACAAAACCTTCAATTCATTACACTCACATAGTTCAACCTTTTCATGGCACCCTCTTGTGTCTGTGGATGTTTCCCCTTTCCTTCCGTCTTTCTATCTCTCTTTTGCTCTCTGTCTGACCTGTTCTCCAGAGCAGGGTGCCAGACGCCTTCTCAGAGATTTGCCCAATTAGGAGGAGCTCGGAGATCATTACGGAAGAAGGCCTCTCCTACACTCAGCCCTCTCCGTCTCTTGACTCCTTTTCCTGTTTAGATCTCTTGTACCGCTTAAGAAGTTCCTGTCATTCATCATTCTTAACTAAAACCTCTATTTGTTCAACTTTTTTTCTACTTAGCCTCTTCAGTTTTGCCATACATCCTTTCACTCGCGTCTTTCCCCGAATCTCCTGACAGCCGTCCTTTCAGCAAAGCTCCCCACATTTCCTCTGCAATTAAATCCTTTTCATCCTTGAGCGGGCAGAGCACTTTTTCTAAAGTGCTTGTTTTATGGTCAGAAACTCTCTCCCCAGTCACCTTTCAGATTCTAGATGAAGGGGCGTTTAAGTTCAACCATTTCCATGATCTGAATTTCCCACACATTTTTTGCAATGAGGTTATTTTCTCAGTGGATTACTTCTACAATTTGTTACACAAGTGATGCTTGGGGTTTTTATTTTAAATAGATGAGTCCACTTCTTTTTGGATTGTTTACCTATAAAGTCGGAAAAAATAGGACCAGATGTCTGAGATAAAAGGTGTTTCCCTTTTTTAAAATTAAAAGTGAATAAATACATTGTAAATGCATTAAATTTGCCCTGTGTTGAACTGGCAACCTGTCCAGGGTGCACCATGCCTCTCGCCTGCTAATTACTGGGATAGGCTCCAGGCCACCCGTGAAACTGAATTGGATTAAGCGGTACAGAAAATGAATGGATGCATTGAATTTGCATTTTAGCGTGACAGGACGTCTTAGAAGAAGCATGACTGAACTTTGGCAGATTTTCTCAGTGAGGTGCCACCTCGGCTAATTCAGCATCTATCTCGCATCCTAGCTGTACTCCGAGCTCTCTCCAGTCAGTAAAAGTCAGTCCGACATTGACTCTTGTTTTATTTCTGGCTTTGCCCCTTATTTTCCTTTTTTCCTCCATTGATATCCTGTTCTGTTTCTTTAAATCAGCCCCGGTGTGTGTTTAAAACTGCCAGTGTATTGATATCTAGTTGCTGGGGTGTGATGTGAAACTCAACTGTAATGTGATATTCGTTGCTGGGACAAAAAAAAGTTGTGAAATGTGGTTTCTCAGCCTCAGGATGCTGCTGGGCAACAATGGCTCCAAGAATGTACATAATAAATGTCACTGTACCATCAATATAAGACAGAAACAGATTTTTAAGGTCAGAAAGTTAATTAGAGCTACTTTAAGAGCCAACACTGGACCATAAACTGACCTGTGCTTGATTTGTCCAGAGTCTTTTATATACTTTATCCTGCCCTTTGTTTATTTTACAGCCTGACCTAAAGAAGTGATCAGGAGTGGTCACTTTAATTGAGATTAAAGCTTTTTGCTTTTGAACATCAGTATGACATGACATGCAGAGTGCACAGGGAGTCCATTACCTTCAATAAAGCATCACAACAATAACTTTGTCATATAAGAGGTTGAATGTTCCAATAGGAGAAAGAGGAGATGAAGTTTACTCATTCATTAAAGTGGTTAGGGTTAGGGTTAGGGTTAGGGTTAGGGTTAGGGTGGAGCCCACACACACCCAGTGAAGCTCACTTGTTTGAAGTGAAAAGACAAATCACAAAATATGAATAAAAAGAGAAAATAATAATAAAAAGAGTATTGTGCGCCTATCCTTGCAGTCACACATTAGAAGAGTAGATATTTAGCCTTTTTGCGCTTTGCTTTTTAAAATTCTGTCATTTCTAAATACGTAATTGAAAAGTGTTGGTAGATGTCATTCTGCCTCCTTGCTATTACCCGAGCATTTTCCCGGCTCTTTTATGTTCGATACTCCTAGTAACCTTGGCATGTGGGAGACAGTCCTTTCTCTCTGAAAGGATAGCTCTTACAATAGTAATGAAAACATACAGGAGCTTGCATCATCCCTCGTGGCCCCCTGCAAATATAAAAGAGTCAAAGACAGTGAAGATTCGAAGGTACAGAATGCCTGCAGGGCTAAGAAGAGCTGAGCATGCCCAGGGGTGTGATGAATGGATTCCTTTCTACTCGCCTGGTGGCCCACTGTTGCTAAGGCTTGAGGAAAAAGATTTTGTAGAAGACCTTTTTTTTTTTTTTTTTTTTTTTTCATTTATGCCTTGGGAACCCCAACTCACGGGGTCATTTCTTTATCCATTTATCCATTTTCCTGTGTGTTTGTGTTGGAAACAGATTTTATTATTGTAGAGATGGCAGAAAAATGTCAGCATGTGCGTCTTTGTTTCAGGATATCATGAGAATGAGGTTTTTATCCCCTGCTGTTATTATCTGAAGGAGTTTCAGAGCCCGAAGTTCTCCAGAGGAGAGTTTGTGTCTCTGTTGCTCGATATTATTGTCTTGTTCATCGCAGAACTGCGGACTCCTGCAGGCCTCTCGGTTCAGTCTGTCACGCACACATTGTAGGACACACATGCATGTTTTACTTTGCCTCAGGCATATTCCACTATAGCTGTCACTACAGCAAAGGAGTAAATATGTTTGAGAGAATGATCCAATCTGTCAAGTGCCCGCTACAGCTCAAGAGTCTTCTCTGTACAGCTGTTAAGGTGCTGTTATGTTTACTGTCGTCAAAGCCTGGCTTCAAGGTCAGTCACGACAGACAGATTTAGAGTCGACGGTGAGCAGAGAGCGAGTTAAACATTGTGGTTTTACGCAGATAAATGCGGTTCCCAAGGGTTCTACAAATCAAGGTCAGAGATTATGCGATCACACATGGGGCCGGTTGGGGGAAAAAGAGATGGCAGGTGGAATATTTAATACCATCCAACACTGTCCCTGGAAAGACAAAATCCATGGAGAACATGACACCTGTCAGCCCCTCAGTCAGGATGTGTGTATGCATAATGTCATGCTGTGTAATCTTATTTACTATCATTATGAACAAGGACATTTTGAGTAGGCTTAAGCCTATTTACTGTACATCTGATGTTTACATCACTCTTTTAATCTTGATTTTTGCACAGAAATGCAGAAGTGTTGCTCGTGAACTTAGTAGATTTTTTTAGATTCTGCATGAATATGAACTAAGAGCTCATCAGTTTTTCATCTAAATAAAGATAACCCAGTTATCTTTAAGTAAGACAACTGATCCATCATAACCTTAACAGTTTGAGTGTATAAATGAAAACCTACCACAGTTTTGATCCGATTTTAACCCAAGACTTTTTTTTAAAGAATACACCCATAATTGTCCATTAAAACTCTTATTTTTCAAATAAACTATAAAAATTAATTAAAAACCATTTATGTGGCAACAACCTCTTGCCTTTTATTGTCAATGATTAACTTTGCCCTCATACAGAATTTATTGATGTGGTCAAATTTATTAAAGTTATAAATGTAATTAAATCCACACACTTTTAGAATGATTATAGCCTTTATTTAACCAGGAGAAGTGTAACTGAGATCAAAGGCCTCTTTTGCAGAGACTCCTGGCTTAATAATAATAATACATTTTATTTTACAGCGCCTTTCTAAACACCCAAGGACACTTTACAGAGGTACAATTTAAAAAAAAGAAAAAAAAAGAAAAAAAAAAAGGTTTTGCTTAGACAGCAAAAACAGCACAGTTAAAGAACCAGTACAAATTCAGACATTTGGCAAGAATAACACAAAGTTTACAGAAAATTTGAACGCAAATTAAGGATGCATTGATAAATAATAAAATAACAACCTAAAAATCACATTGTCTTTCATGCTAAGCGCACGTAGCATCAGGTTTTAATTAGTTTAACTGAAAATAGATTTCGAGTGACGCATTTACCCTGAAACCTTCTTTTATTTAATTAAAAAGGTTTTTAGATTTATTTATTTATTTGTTTTAATTTGGACTGACTTGGTTTAGTTTGTTCCTTAAAGGATTATGACCGTATTAGTACAACTTAGTTTAATTAAGTGTTTTTCCTGGTACTTGGACTGGGTTTTGAGGCTGAGAATTGATATTCAATCTGTGTATTGGACCACATTATTATATGTTTGTACATGCTGTATGTGAATAACATTTGTTAAAGTATATTGCAAATACAATGAGAAAACAATGATCAGTTTTAATTCATTGTAAAACAATGCTTTTGACAAACTGCTTGTGATAGCACCATTCACTGTTGAGCTTCGATGCTTCATATACTGCAGACGATGCTCAGCATATAAATAGTCAGTGTTATGTTTTTATTTGATTTAAAAAATGATCACAGGCATATTTTTTGCATTCTTTTCTACTGAAAAAAAAATTTGAATATCAAAAGTGACCAAGTGAATAGTTGGAAAAACCTTTTCTTGAAGGCATCACCGGAGAAGAAAACTTTATGTTAAGAAGTCTATTTAAAACATACATAATAGGGCTTTGACCCATGTATGACGCATGGTTCTTTACAAACCCACCGCCTTCCACCTGATGTACCTTAATCCCCATCATTATCCTCAACCTGGAAGCACTGAAGTGGTGGTAAATTATGACTTTCAGTCAGCCATCATCATAAGGCTCTTTCCAGCTGACGCCAGCCTGACAACCCCAGATGTAAGTACCAAGCATCAGACCAGGGGAACAGGCTATTTCCACTGTGTTGTCATGTCTGTCGTTTCTTACCCAGAATACCCACTGTCAAATCATTTGATATCTTTTTTTAATTATCTAGTTCTGTCTATATGCAGCATATTTCTGCTAGTGTTGTCTAACTTTATACAATTTAAGGTACAGATTATCAGTCTTTTAGCCCAAATGGTAGTTTAAGTGTTCCTCTGGTGCCAGTGCATCGTTTTCAACACACAAAATCTGAGCGAATTGAGCACCTATAACTCATGCTGAATAACAGCACTAGAACAAGGCAGGAATCATCATTCATTTCCCTGTGTATGTAATGAGGTATGTGCCACATTATTACCAGTTCTTTGCAACACATTCTGCATGACAAACGCAACATCGTATAAACATAGACTCTGCAGATGAGAACATCTTCCAGAGACGGAGCAAAGTGAAAAGGAAAAAAAAAAAAGATTTCATATTTGAGCCCTTCTGTCTTGTTCTCGGTGTTTCCACTAGGTTGCCTTTTGGTAGCGCAGAAGGAGACGTGCAGACAGCTCATATACAAAGATCTGCCTCGCACAAGGTCATTCTTTTTTCTTTTTTTCTTTAATAAAAAACAACAGCTGTACACAGACTCGCATTAAACCCATCCAAGCTTAAGAAGTGCTTTCTTGAAGTATCTTGTTAGAATTACAACCCACACATTTGTGCGATGCACTATCTGCAACACATGCTGCAGCACATGCCAAACGTTTATCGTATAAAGCCTGCAGTCTGGTTTTGCTAGTACCAAGTGAGCTTACTGAGTGTTGCATTCATTAATCGCTTTGTGGAATAGATAATAGATAATCAGTGGCTGGCCTGTTGATGTCTTGCATGAGCTGCATGACAAGTTCAAAGGCATAGCATGTCAGTCAGAGTAATGGTGTTTTTTTCTTGTTGCTGAGATTGCCTCAAGTAGTGATCGTGCACGAGTAAAGGACATCAGTCACGGCCTCTACTTGATGTGATGCAAAGGATGATAATTTGGCACATGGACTTTCTTTAGTCTTTACAGCTGACTGTTCTCTTTACCTGGGAACAATATGTTTTTTTTTATCATTTCCATGTCCTGTGTTTATAAATTCTTGAAGAATCCATCTATTTTCAAGACTTCATTTGTGTTCAGGGGGATTTTGAGAGGTGCAAGTATACAAGTTCACTGGCCATTATTTAAGATACTTAAAATAACCCATCTTACATTACTAGTCTGTTTTCTCTCATTAATGAAGTTAGTGGCAATAGGATGAGATTTACAAAACTCCTTAAGTAAGAGGCCAGATTATGAGAGCTGCAGCCATTAACTGTGTTTACATGGAGCACTGGTAAACAGATGAATAGTTCAATCAGAATAAAAAATATAAATGTCTCAATCTGGATGATTTTATAACCAGATAAAAGGAAACGCTGGAAAGCGTTTGATAATTTTACTAACAGGAATAAAATTATGTACAAATTTAATGTTTGTTTGAAACAAATGGTTTATACTCTGAGGGGTTTTTACAAATTTATCCAAGAATAGAAACACTGTGTCAGCTAATTAAACCTGGTCTGTAAAGAGTATATACTAGTCAGAGTAAGCATTAAGGATTGTTGATCAGCTTAATGAAAACATATTTTATCTATTATTATTAATGTATGATACCAACTAGTTCATTATCTTACAGCACAGAAACGACATGCATCTAAACATGCACTGTAAAAAATGTGTTATACTGCGCCTGGACTGCTTGCATAAAGGTGGCCTTTTGGTAACACCTCTGTGACACCTTAACCAACATCACTGCTGCTGCATACTAGAAAATCTTGCTAAAATTGGATACATTTTTACCAAATCTCAGAAAAGATGTGATGGGGAGGACAGTACCATGTAAATATATTCATGCAACTAGTTCAGACTACTCTTTTTTTAACCTGGGAGTAGAAATATAGATGGTTCTCCAGGCAGAATGATTCCTCAGGAATTACATGGTTAATGGAACTTGAGTTCTTATGGTCAACCAGTATGAGGGCTTTACAGGCCACTTTGTAATTAATTATGGTTTCTCGCTACTCTCAGTCATTTTTCTGCTATTCCTGATTGATAAATTAAATGAGGACAACTCTCCCCCACCAGTCATTGCTTTGCACTTTGATCCATAAGCTCCTGGTGTTTCGAGAAGAAAAGGGCACCAAATGAAGCGAGTTATAAAGGTCACTCTTACCCTGAATGTTTGTAGACTGCTTGGTCTCACTGCAAAACATGTAACAGCTATGTTAGTCCACACTTCAAAAATACAACAGCCATAAAGCTCAAAAATATTGTGAGATGTTATTTCACATACTGCAGCATCCATGTGACATGAAGGCAAATCCTGATAATGTATCTGTTTTCTAAAAAAAGCCTTGTTTGCGGTCGGTACGGGAGGGGATGGGCTGCACTTCTACAGGCAAAAACTGGGAAAGATGCAAGAATAGCCAATCCAAGCCGTTCTATTATTTTTGGGACCCTTTCAATGGGGTCCCATTTTTACAGATCCAACACAAAAAGGGTAGAGCTTGACACATTGTAATACAGTGATTGGTTGAAAGAATCGTCCCTTCCTGTGCGCTTCTGCAAAGATAAACATGTTTAAATACCCTGGGTTTCTTTGTTATTTAAAACCACATGCCAAGAAGAAAGAATGCAAACTGCTTTATGTCCGCTATGGTCGTCCTTTGTTTTTGTGTTGTGTTTTTTATGATTTGAGGAAGGCATTGCACCACTATGACAGTGGTAAGGGTACGGTGGGCTGTTCAACTGCAACAGAGATCAGGGTTTACCGTACCAAACCGCACCAAACTGTCCCAAACCTTAGCCGAACCCTATGATGGAAATGGAGCTGAAGGAAAGCTCGAAAATCTTTTGGGACTTGAACTTGGACCTGTTGCGTGACCTTTTCACTTCTGATGTTATATTTCCTGTAGATTTTCACATGTCAAATGTTTGTCTAGCTTAAATTCTGGGTGGTATATGAACAGGCCATCACTATGCCTAAGATTTACAAAGTCATTTTCTTTCAGTGCTTCATCAGATTCTAACCACAAGAGTGGGACTTCAGACAGAACTTATGCCTTTTTCTCATAAAGAAAGTATGGAGGTTGTATGAATTTGTTTCACTGAATTAAAAATAATTTGACAGAATAATGCTATTAAACAGCAGCAAAATTAGAATTAATATCCCCAGGTCAGGTTTATACAGCTTAGTAGATCACAGCCAGGATAGAGCTTTTTTCTCTACTGGCACACACAGATGCACACACACACACATAAAGTCACACAAGCTCAGCCTCACACAGGCTCTTTTTAACGTTTCCATCCATTTCTTTCTCTTTATCCTCCATCCTTCATTCTGGCTCCTCGCCTCTGTGTGGTCTCCTATTGCAGTTATTCAAAATCCAAAGCAGGTGCTGCAGCGCGGCTGCAATTTTCAAGTTATTTCTGGGCTCAGGTGGACACAACACTTTTCAGATGATGCCATCACTCAGATACCCAGATGTTGCAGCTGTGGCAGGAAAAGACCTGCTTGTTTGTGTTTGTGTTTGTGTGTGTGTGTGTGTGGGTGCATGTGTGCACAGACTAGCACGTATAGATGAATTAGTGTTCCTAACAGTTTTACTGTGACTGTTGCAGAAAACTGCAGTTGCACGGCTGCAGATAATAAGATGGTATCAGCACACGTGGTCACTGATAGATTTATCTTCCACCTAGAGATGGTTGAACTGTAGTTTAATAGCCTGCAGGCTTGATATGAATTCCGCTATACAGCTTGCTTAATCACAGCACACAGCATACGTTTCTTGCAGTGTGTGGAAGAAAAATCATTGTATGGGCTGCATGTTTATCTGAAAGCAGCACAGGAATGTTCTCTGGGATTGCACCACTCCACCGATAAGAAAGAAAATAGGAACTGAGGCACAGCTGGGCTCTAACACTGAGACATTTGGTCAGCAAACGCATGCATACGTTTTGGTGACTGTAGAGTGTGTGATGTGGAGATTAGAGCTCTATACCAATGATAAGGGTAGCCTTTAGAAAGGGACGTGTAGTTTGAGTGATGCAACCGCTGATGTAAAGGATTATCCCATTACTGAGACCCTAGCATTAGCACTCAGCCACTCACCTCAGGGAATGGCAGATGGACAGAAAGGAAGAAAACATGAGGAAACAGAGACATATGCGAGATGGTGAGGAAAGGGTGGGTTGGTGGTGGTGGGTTGGATCAAAAGATGAGGAGGGGTGGCTGCACAAGGAAGAAACGGGAGAGTTAAAGTGAAAGTGATGGAAAGGGGAATTAAAGGAAGATAGAAGGGAGGGAGAATAAAAGAAAGGGTTGAAAGAGCAGGGATGAAGTGAGAGACCGAGCTTTGCTGCATGGATAGAAATAGAAAAGAGAAGCAGCAGCAAGACATTACAAAGGGGGGTGGGGGGCTAGAACACCAGATAAAAGCCAATGATGAAGATTTGATAGTGTGGCCGTGAAAGAGAGAGTGCATTAGGGAACAAAACCATGAATGATGCATCAAAGAAAGGACTGGGGATAGAGGTAGGGCAGAGGTGGTCAGGATTTTATAAAAAGAGAAAAGACCTACAAAAAAATTAATGCAGATAATGATAAGATGAAGAAAGGATGTCATGATGGGGAAGAATGTAAGATCTGAGCAAACAGAGTTTGCTAGGAGTTTTTCATGGACAATTGTGACAGGAATACAGGGGGAAAAAAGAGGAAATGTAGAATGAGACTCAAAGGCCAATCTTTTTTTTAAGAAAGTGACTCTCACTTAAATACAATGGATTATTCACTGAGGAACCACCTATCCGCTACATTTTCAGTCGTGGCGAATGAGTTTTGCATAATGTGCTGACAGGTAAGCAACACTGAAAACGGAAGTCTACCTCAGCTACATGGGGAGAAGAAGGAAAAGTGTATGACTGCAGAGAGCATGAGAGAGCCTGATGAAAATAGAGGACAGGTCATTATTCTATCAACCTCTGTCCCCTGTGGATTGATCCAGGGATGGTGCCCGCCTGCTCACACGCACACACACACGTACACACAGGGGTAATAGACGTTGAACCTTGCATTGATTTGATTGGGGTCCTGTCTGGTCCTGTGTTGGCTTGTTGTTTACGAGTTTTGTGTACAGCACACGTACATGTACTACAAACACACATTCACACAACCTTGTTCAAAGCCTGAGTCCAACTCGTCCTGTAAGTGTGTGCACATTACAGAATCTTCTATCGTTCTCACAGATTCCGTAAATTCAGGGCTCCTTTTCTTAATGGTGACAAAGACCTTACGTTGGCTGTAAACCAAGACACAAGATTAATCATATATTTTATGGGGATTATTTAACAGTTAACAAACATTAACACATCTGCGATAAAACTCCTTGTTAACTGTATTCAAAAGCTGTTTCATTGAATTGGGAGCATAAAATCATTGTGTCTGGGCGTTAAAATTTAGCTCCAAGTTAATGGTACAGGTAGAAGTTGATGCTTTACTGCTGTTAGTACAATAATAATCACCCAGAACAGCCTTTAAGAATTCCCCGTAGTCCTGGAATATTGAACATGAAATGATGGGTGGCATTAGGCTCGGCTACCTTTGGAGATTTGCTGGGCTTGCTGTCGTTAAAATGATTGGATTTTATATTTGAGCCCTGCAAAATAACCTTTTTCAAGAACATATCTCCCTTTGCTTTCGAGAGGTAAGACAGTTTGTTTTGCTAACGGCTGTGTTTAAGTGAGTGGGCAGTGCGTCTGCCACATATCACCAGCAGGTCAGCCGTACAGCTTGCTGTGGCTTTTTAGCAGAAGTAAGCAAATGTAAAATGAATGCGGTAACAAGCTGCTATCCAAACACAAATGCGGCTGAGCTGAGCAGTTGTTGTAAGCCATTGGAGGGATTTAAATAACAAAGTAACTGATTTAGGTGAAATTGCAGTCACGCTAATTTTGTCATTATACTCAGTGTGCTTTGAAAATTTGAAAGCAAACTTTAGCCATTAAGAGGTGTAATATAAATAAACAATTTTTAAGCAAAACTTGTATTTTGGTAGAACTAGTATGAGTATGTATAATCCACCAAATTAACCAATTCATCCAATCTGTTTGAAACCCCAGGGCATGTAGTGGTAGTACGAGAGTCCTTGGGTGATGCTTGGGATGTGTCCTGTTTGGCGTCCATAGCTTCATCAATGAAGGTTCTGATAAAGAGGGCTAGGTGTGGCTCTGGAATTGAAATCACCACATCTGCTCAGCTTCTTGTCTACTTGGCCCTCTGTCCTGCTTATGACCTGGATATCATTCACAGTTAAATATGCTTTCTTACCTGGAAAGTCAGTGAATTAATTTGAAGCATGTCCCGAAGTGCATCGGCAAGAGAGAGGATGTTTGTCAAATTTCTACTTTCTCACAGCAGGCAAGTTTAATCATTTTCCAAAAATAAGTAGTGTTGTTACAACTAAACGATGGCTAAATGATGAGGCTGTGTCACAGCATTTAGTGGATGTTTGTTTCCAAGGATGCATTGAAGCAAGGACTGCTCATTCAGTTAAATTCCTGTAACCTCTCTCCTTAATGCCTCTTCTCACAAATTGAGAACTCGAGTGACAACCTGTCTTTTACAAACCAAAAAAAGTTCAAGTTCGGTTTCCAATGCAAATTCAAAAGGTCCCGGAAGGACCCTTGGTTTATGTTTTAGTCCAATGAGCTGGGTCTTTGCGGTGCTCAGTTGGACCTGCTGTGCCTCTATAGTTAGTTAGAAGCCAGAGCTACTTGGTTAGGTAGAGGGAAATCTCTTGTTTAGGACTGAAATGTGCTGCTTCAATTGCAATTTAATACACATCAGTTTGTAAAGCACTTTGGTCAACCTTGTTTTAAATGTGCTATAGAAATAAATGTGCATGTGGAAAACTGACTCTACTGATTGGGTACACCTGGTGTGAGAGAATTTTAGCGAGTGGCTCATCTCACACTGAAACTGTAATTTTGATTTTCATAGAGAAAGTAAGTTCTATGGGCAGGATGCTGTTGTTGGGCACTGATGTCGATTGAGCTGGTGAAAATCCCACTGAATTATATTAGAGTGGAAGTTGAGCTATATATGCTACCTTTTTTAAAGCTGCAACATAACATGCACTGGCATAAGCACATGTTATGTTATGTCTTACCTTGACCTGAGATTACTGATATTCAGCTTTTAATCTTCTGTTGATTCTGTTGTGAGACAGGGAGAGCTTCTAGTTGGCATTTTAATGAATTTCTTCAAGACATAAAAAACTGTATTGTACTTCCCTACCTAAAGGTCTTTGATATTAATATTCCCTCTTTCTCTATATATAAAGATAAAGGTAACATTTGATCATGACATTTAATGCCGTACTGGATAAGTAAGAAAAAAAAAAGCAATACAAAAATTAGCATGGATTTCTTTTCATGTTTAGGAAACTTAGGCCCTAATTTACTAAAAGTTTCAGTGTGCAAAATTGATACAACACGCAAAAACATGCTGCAGTGGATTTACTAACCGGGCACACCAAGGTCTGCATTAATTAAATTGGCAAAATAATGTGCGCAATCCATTTAGTGTGTGTGCCCTTGATGGATAAGCAATATGTACGTTTTTACCTGAACACTCAAAATGTTGAGAGGATCAGATGGAAATAGATCAAGGTAGCACATTCAATGTGATCTTTCAAACATGAAATTGACTGCACATAATTTTTAGTATGTCTGAAAGGTAGATGCAAACTGGCAACACTATGCAGAAATAGCTGCAGTTACTGTAGCAAGGAAGAGATGTAGACACCTTAAAGACGACAGAGTGTTCTTGTTGTTTTACCAACTGCATTTACTTTTTTGCAAATACTCTTCCATATTGAAGTCCTTCCGGTGACATTTAGGTTTCTTTGCTGGAGCTCAGCAATAATTTTATTAATCTCTTCCACCAATATCTGTATCTCCATTGGGTTGAATTTCATTTTGCGTTTGCAACCTTCCTGCTCTGCTTCTAAACTTTCCATGGAGACACCACAGTATACATGGCGGTAAATCCTTATTTGAATATTGTTGTTTGCGCCTGTTATCAATTGCATTCTTTGTAAATCTCCCATCAATCATAAACAAGCAATACGTGCAACCTATTTGCGTGTGCACACAATTTTACACTCTTTACCAGGGATCTTAGTAAATCAGGGCCTCAATTTTCAGTAGCTGTAACGTTAAGATAAACTGCTAGATCCCAGGCTGCTGCAGAAAATAAGACAATGCTAGGCAAAGTATCCATACATGCACAATACATGTGTAAGAGGCAAGAGCTTTAACATGGAAATCCAGTGTCATCTGTCCGTCCAATAACTGCCAAGACACAAGCCTCCATTATCCTCTCATGATTTACTGGAAAAATAACAGGGCTTAATTTGTCTCCAAATTTTCCCTCTCAGCTTGAGCACACCAGCCAGTGGATATTTAGTCATTCATTGCACACAAAGGCAACTAAAGGAAAGGACACAGCCACTCGTCAGGAAAGCGATAATGCTGGTGAGCCATCAGCCAATGAGGTTGATGCAGTTGGTTTTAATGCCTCCAATAAGCCGATCGATCTGGCCATTTTAGGGACCACACAGAGGGCCATCTCCAGGGGATTGCATGTGCAGAAAAATGATCAATTAGAGCCAAGCTGAGAGAGAAGAGGGAGGAGGCAGTAGTGAGGTGTTGTATGTGAAATATCATCAGGTGTATGTTGATTTGCAAACCCTATGTTGAAGTGAACAATTATGTTCAATTTTGTCACTGTGGCAGATCCACAATTTCACTTGTGACAAACTATTGAATGCATTTCTGATCAACTAATTTCCCAGAAGGCATTATATACCCAAACATTTTAAGAGATGAGAAGACAAATTGTGATATTGGAAAGTTAAATTGTTTTTGCAATCGCAGTTTATTCATTTATTTATTTATTTTTTGCAGTAAGTGCATCAACAAATTTAATGGAGAGGCAAACTATGGGGAGATTGAGGTGCAACAGCAAATGTTGTAAAGCGGGTTGGTAATATAAACGTTATCAACAAATAAATGGAGACTTCAAGTGCAGCGTACATACAGAATGCGAAAGGCCACATTCAATGCAGTAAGGGAAGGTTTTCATGTATGCTAAAATGGAATATATTGAACTTGGGACACACCTCGCTTCTGTTTGTTATAATGATTTTGGAGACAACTACTGCAGTGAAGAGCAATTTGATGTCTGTGTAGTGAAACTGGAGGTTGCACATACTAGTGGTGCTTGCTGTCAGGTCTACAGATACATGGAGCTGTTTAATAAGATGGCAGAGCAGTAGACTCTGCAGTGTAAAGACACAAGAGAAAGAGAAAGAGAGACCATTATTTTCTTTTTTAGGGGAATTTGTTAGAATTTTCCCACATTTGTTTCACAATTTGACACAATCTGCTTAAGTTCAGGTGAAATGTCTTTGACAAGGTTTAGCCAAAATAACACAGGATCAGAGTGCTACAGCGCCCTACTGAACCCTACTGCGTCATTTCAATGAGCGAGAGGGGGAAAAAAGCACAAAGGAGAAATTAGACTTTTTTGTTGGCGACATAAAACTACACATTTTAGATAGATTTCAGTGAGCACGATTAAAGGGAATATAAAACTACCAAAGGGATTCCGTTTTTAATGGCAAAGCAAAGAAATTGGCAAAAACCCATCAAGATTTAGACTTCCTACTTCCCAGGTATGGTGAATGTAAGTTGGAGGTAGTGATCATATGTGTTGGTGGAGAGAAAAAAGAAGTTGGTGACATCTAAAAAATGAATGTAAATGTTTTAAATATACCAAAATGATATAAAATGAACGTTTTCAGAACGTGGATTAGACTGACTGTAGCTTCATTTAATTTTGCATGTAGCTGGAACTGAAAGAAAAAGTTGATTTAAGCTGATAGTCACATCATATATG
Source organism: Atherinosoma microstoma (assembly GCA_037177055.1). Lineage (NCBI taxonomy): Eukaryota > Metazoa > Chordata > Actinopteri > Atheriniformes > Atherinidae > Atherinosoma > Atherinosoma microstoma. The sequence continues at coordinate 4,343,831 of JBBBVU010000005.1, forward strand.
TTCATTCAACCACAGAAGGGTTTTTTCTTTCATGATATGCCCCTTTTAAATTTAGAAGTCCTTAGGTGGGCCTTTTTTTATTACACTTTTTTATCTTTTATGATCACTGATATTAACATTCTTAACAGGGCACTTCTCTGTGTTTATGAGCTTGGACTGATTGCCTCGACCAGGTCATTATCCCTGCAGCACCTGGAAGACCAAATGCCGGACACTCCAGCTTCAGATCAGACAGACTGGGGATGGAGAAAAACTTCACAGTATTGTCAATATACAGCAAATCATGCCGAAATGTAAAAACTAGGACAGAAAAAGCCCCAAAAGTGTTCAATGTCATCCTAGTATTATCATGGCAGCACCCATCTATATTTGTTTCATTTTTGGGTCAGATAAAATGGATGTCTCCAAATTGCAGTGTGATGATTGGATCACTCTCATGGTGGCCCAAATGGAAGTTGCCTTGCCAATCCCTTCATCAACTGAAGCAGACGTCTGTGATGTTCAGCTCTGGCAACAGAAAGGCACTAAGAGAGAGGCGCTTGCCGGTTTTGGAAACACACAAAAAGACACATAGTGAGGCATGTGTACTAAAAGAAATGCAAGACCTCACAAACCCTCATTTTGATGCAGCACAGGAGATGCACTCAGACATACCTGCAATGACTAACAAGAAGAGGAGCACATACAAATACACACACTATAGTCCACACTTAACAGCATAACCTGTCAGCTCATAAGTAGTTGAGGGACGGGAAAGAGAGGCTTGGAGTCAAGATGGCCCCAATTGATTAGGCAGTACGAGACGTTCTGTTCCTCATGCAACGATAATGACAACTGCAGTAGCCTCTCGGCCACAGCAGGAAGGTGCTGAGAACCTGTGGAGAGGAGCTGAAGTGGCTGGTGGGTGGTGGTTGGTTTCACATGTTAAGGAGCCCTTGGCAATATTAGTGGTAACGTAATACTTGACAAGCTCTGGGTTATCTGCGGCGCTATTGTTGAAAAAACTGACGACCGACAAGATGACAGGTTGTTTGGATTCATAGTGTATTTACTATAGTTTTTAATCTGATTGCATTTGGGTTTCTATACACTTCATGTTAGTGTATAATGTCATTTAGTAAAAGCCTTTATGCAACAATAACACAAAGAGATGAAAGCAATTTAACGTGAGCGCTTCATTGATTTATATGTATATACGTTCAGCGTACTCATTATGGAGAGTACTATTCTGCCTGTTTAAATAGATCATAATGACTTCTATTTCAGCAATGTCAACAAGGTTATCTGTCTGATTTTCGGTCAGTCTCCTACAAATATGCAATATGGAATTGTGTGGAGTTATTATGTACCTCTATTATTTATGCTATTTTAAGGACATAATGGTTATGTACAGATGTAAAATTCCCAGTATATTATTTTTTTCCCCCATACATTCCATCTACTGTATATTTTCACTGGGCCAGTGTGCAACAGTTAGTAACATGTTGAAGAGGGCAACCATCTCCAATGGTATACACCAACTAGTGAACAACCATTGGTTGGCTAAATTACCTGTACCTATAAAGTCTCCTATTCTTGGTAAATCACAGCAGCCTTTGACTAAATAGCTTCACCGTTCATGTTTTCTTTGATTTGCGGACTCTTGCTTACTCTTTCATCATGTAATAAGTATTATCCTCCATTTCTGCAATGTGTACTTAAAAAACAACAGAATTTACAACTGCTGATTTCACCACTTTATTTGTTTTCATCGTCCTCTGAAAGCTGCTCTTGTGCCACCTGTGTCAAGAGCCCTGATGCACAAATGATATCAATAGTTAATTTGAAGGTTTATAAAAGGATTGATTTAACAATTTAACTAGATGGGGAAAAAAGTCATTTTCATTATATAACATCTCATAAATGTATTACTGTTGTATAAATGTATAAATGTATTACTGCTCGGTGCCTCAGGTCAGCTGACCTGCTGCTCCTGGAGGTACCGAGGTCCAAACGGATGCTCAGAGGGGACAGAGCTTTTTCAATTGCCTCTCCAAAACTGTGGAATGAGCTTCCCCTCCACATCAGACAATCCACCTCACTGTCCATTTTTAAAACTCGTCTTAAAACCCATTTTTATTCCTTGGCTTTCAACCCGGCATGAGACTACTTCTGTTTTAGTGTCTTATGGTTTGTTTGATTATTGGTTTTATTTGTTTTACAGTTTTTTTTTATTCTTTTAAAAAATTGTTTTACATTTTTTTTTACAAAACAGTAAAGTAATTATTTTATTATTTATTTTCACTGTTAATTGTTTTAATTCTTTGTGTTGCTGTGTTTATTTTGTACAGCACTTTGTTTCAGCTGAGGTTGTTTTAAAGCGCTTTATAAATAAAGTTGAGTTGAGTTGCACACTTTAATCTGACTTAGATCCTTTTACAAATGGTGACAGGGTGATAGGAAAACCCCCTCTTACATATATTGATTTATATGTTCAAAAAAAGTGTAACCTGTAATATTAAGAGGTAACTGAAGATAGATAAATATTCCAAACCAACATTACTACTCTAAAATATCATTATATAATTGAATTATGGGCTAAGAGCGCAGTACAAAATGCCACACATTAGTGACAAACAGCCTCCTCCATGTCCTCCTCCCCCATAGTTTCTGTTTTTCATGACTCAGCATTTCTAGGCCAAATATTACCCATGGTCCCTGAGTCAGAGTGTAGTGTTGGAGCAAAATAAGCAGATATTGGCCAGCCTAGCCATCAGCAGAACAAACCCGGGGGGGCTATGGGCCAATGAGAGGCTTGGCTGAGTATCAGTAGGCAATGAAGGGCAGGCACAGGCGAGGGCAGCTGAGGCCTTCTGCCAAGGAAGGTCGGGAGATTGATTACATGTCATACTCAAGCTACAGTAATCAGATTTAAGACAAACAAACATAAAAACAATGATGGCTTTAATCACAAATGAAAATATAACCAGACTAGAATTACAAACAAGATGTCTTTTTTAACACAACACTTGTAGTTTTTCCACGATGTAAATGTTACACTTGGTTAACAGTTCTAACTGGGCCAAAGAGGGTTGAGAGGTGAAACAGTCAATATGGGATTAAAGAAAATACAGGAGTACATGAACTAGTAAAACATTGAACACTTGTGTTATATATATATGTATATATGTATATATACGTATATATATATATACATATATATATATATAGAAGAGATGAAAAAAATGGCTTCAAAATTGAATTTAGATAGACCTTCATCAGGGATGGCTTGATGCAGAGTCACAGTGTCTAGATAGAGACAGCGCACAGTTAATATCCAGCACCTGTGCAGGTAAGTGTAGCATTATGGGAAGTGAAGTCCCATGCCTAAATACATGTGCTTATTCACTCTTACAACATATTCACAACAGTAAAAATATTATATATACAAAGACCACAAAGAAGCACAATAGGATAAATGATTCATGCAATGTAAACATCAGGCCTTGGCCATCATACAAAAAAGCACAAGAGTGGATCACAGAAAAGCAGACATCTCAAAATCCTCATTGAGTCCTAATGGTTGCAATGGCTTCAGAGTATGGATCCAGAAAAGTTCTTGTTGAAATAACGTTTTATCTACGTCCCCTCCTCTATGTAGTATAATGTGCTCTGTCCCCTGGAATCTAAGGGAAGAGACTGGATGAGAACAAGCATTGAAGTGGCAAGCTACAGGGTAGTTTGGATCTAGATGAATATATATAAAAATGTAGAATCTAAGATATTTTTACAATAACTTTAACACTGAATCATGATGTTGATGGAGTTTGCTGAGATATCTCAAGAGGAGTCGTATTGTAATTAAGAGCTGCATGCAGAAAAGATGACAGCATCTGAACAGAAATGTCTTTAATGTCTATTCTGGATATAGCATAAATGATAATGGATCAGGTGTAAACCCTGGTAGTAGTCCACATTATAATGGTGATAAATATTAGGAATCTCCTGATCTAATCATCATCCTTATCAAGATATTATTGATCAATGCTGGGGTTACCCAGTACACCACAACGTCCAGCCTCTGTTGTTTAACAATCAGCTGTAACTGTGCTGTTCAATGTAAGGGAATTAGTTCCAGGTTAATTAACATAATAAAACACAAGCTAATTACCAAAGCTATTTATCAAACTGGCACTGATAATGTACACAAGACAGTATTTTTCTTGCATAAATAAAACAGTTAAAAGCGAATCACTGAATGAGTCTGAGACAGTTGCTCCGGAGACAGTGACAGTTGCATGTACCTTAGGTTAAAAAAAAAAGGCACATGCATGATTTAAAAAAAATAATGATGAAATGGTTATTTTTGGTTTCTTTAATGCACTTATGATGTTTAGTTTGCAACTGTGCAATTTATTACTCAATAATAAATAGCTTGGATTGGTTTTGGGAACAATAAGAAATATTGATTGGAAGGTCTCTAATAAGTATAGTTTTCCATGTTCTGTCAGAAGATATTGTGTATATGGAAGCTTGCATGAAAGCTAAAACAACCTTGTTTGTCTTGTTTAATATTTTAGTCAACAATAGCAACACCCAGGTGAAAATCAATGGGACAATTTGACAAAAGGAAGTAAAAAGTAAAAAAGAAGCGTCATCAGCTGCTCGTCGAAAGATATTTTTGACAATGTGTCCACACATGTTTTTTTAGTTGCCCGCCTGCTGAGTTGTTTGATTTTGGAGATGTGCTGGGCCATGCAAACTTTCCATTCAAGCAGAAAAACTTAAGGAGAACAGGAGCCAGTTCTGTAGTAAATATATTGCTCTTACCAGCCCTGTTGGAGCTCTTTCATCACCATTTCCCTCCATCCCAAAACATCTCTCTAACCCACTGTTCTGCACCCTCTGTGATTTGAGGTCTAGATTTTTAAGTAGAAATCCTGAAATACAGAGGCTAAATATTCCCCTGACTCATCACCACACAAATTCACACAAGATAAATAGACAGACTGACTCACACATCAAATACAGCCACACGCACGCATGGAAGCACAACCAAAGAAGAGCAGACAGTAAGAAGCGAGGCACACCGCAGTGATGGCGAAGCCACGCACAAAGACCACAAGCACACATACAGCTTTCATTTAAATCACCACTGCACCCGTATACGTCCCAACACTCCACTTTTAATAGACCTCTTCCTCTTTATGGCTTTCTACATCTTCAGCCTATCAATCCCCCCCACCACCCTCTTTCTCTCTGTCACCTGATTGGAACAGTGATGCAACCTCCAGCCTTTATATTTGCCCACTTTATCTCATTCCTGTTTTTACCATTTTACCATCTTTCTTTGTTCATCCAGGTTAATTTATTTTCCCACTCATTTTCCCCATTGTTATCCACTTGCCTCTCCTTTTTTGTCTTTTTTCCCCTTTTACTTTTTTATCATCCTGCTAAGAGGGCTGGACCCAGTGCAGCAATGCATGTAGAGAGGGATTAGATAAAAAAGAGAGAGAAGAGGACAGATGAGCGGAAAGTGAGTCAGAAAAAAAGGAGACCAAGGACAACAAACAGGAGGAGACAGATCGACTCAGAGGCTGTAAATGAGCTTTGGGGAGGAATGGATGGACGGACGGGTTGTACAAGGACAGATGCAGCATGAGTCACTGAGTAGGGAAGATATTGGCTTGCAACAGATTTCTGACGATCAAGTATCTGCACTGATCTAAATTTTCCACTAAATGATTCTTAACATTTTGCTAATCATGTAAAGGATAAAGGCAAGGCAGGTTTATTTGTATAGCACATCCCATGTACAAGACAATTCAAAGTGCTTTATATAGAACATTAAGAGCATTACAGCGCGGTGCAGAGTTCATTTAAAATCAAACAAGAGAAAGGGAGAAAAAAAGGACATTATATTTCAAAACGGTATTAAAAACATGACCAAGTTTAAAAATTAAAGCTTAAAAGAAACGGTGCAGATTTGGATTTTTAAATAAATACTGTTGAAATGCAGCAGAGAACAGGAGGGTCTTTAACCTGGATTTAGATAAACGTAGTGTTTGAGCTGATCTGAGGCTCTCTGGGACTTTGTTCCAGACATGTGGGGCATAGAAGCTGAATGCAGCTTCTCCATGTCTGCTTCTGACTCTGGGAAAGCTAAACTTGTATCAGTTTAGAAAAATTGGTAATTGATATAGAAATGTGCTCCTGATGGGTGATGTCATCAGAAATTATATGCACATTTGAAACAAGGCTGTAACTAACAACCACATTCATTGTTCAGTACTTGAGTCATTGATAACATGTCAGAACATATCAATGGTCAAAGACAGCCTCCCATATAGCCCAGAGTTTCAGCATCAGAGGTCTTTTTTTTTTTCAGATCAATGGGATATATCTGAAATATTTATTCAATAAATATTGCATCCTGTTTTTTTTTAATGCCTGACCTGCAATTTATTTTTATTCCTTAGAGCTGTGCTGGATGGTGCACTGCACACAAATATTTTTGAGACTTTTCTTGAAGAAGAAATTCGACTTCTATTTTATTTGTTAAAGAAAAACAAAAACAAACAATATCCAACTGAAAATTATCTGCAATATGTTCGACTTTATCTTGAGCTAAACATAAAAGAAGCTGCTCCTCCATTCAGTGATGGAATCTGCAGATTTCTGCATGTTCCACTGCCAAAAGAAAAACATTAATACTGTTTGTTCGCCTTAGAGGACGACTTGTTTTCTTAGGAATTGGCTCGTAGCTCCTCGTCTACCTGCACTTGGAAAGAGACTTTGTTTGTGTTTTGACAACAATTTGTTTTTGAATTATTGAACCACCAACTTGAGTGTAGTGTGCTCCATGCTGGGTTGGCTTTCATTATATACACTTCTGTTGTACTGAAGACTTCACCAAAATGTCAAAATAAATTGCAAGCTTTGTGTCTTCGTATGTCAAGGTGAAGAATGCATTTGCTAATGACAAGGTGTGTGAATAAGCACACGGAAGTTAAGCCAAATGCCATCCTGTTCAACAGCCAATTTGCACATATGTCACACCAGAAAACCAAGGTGGAAAACATTCCTGTTTGACATTCTTCTGCTACAGAAATAGTTAACCATGTGCTGATTTTGATGCCAATATAAACATTGATATTTAAAGAAATAACTTCTGCTAGATTAGAATGGTTCTCCCCTTTCAAATACATTGCAGATGGGAAAGTCACATCTTTTAAATTTAATACATTGAAACGTTTTGCTGCAACACCTTAGTTGGTTTGATGGAGCATATTATGGCTAATGTTAGCTAATATTAGCAGATACAAAAAATTAGCACAAACTAAGTCAGTTGTACGTCTGTTGTGTTAGTGACATTTCAACATTTACTATTACCCTGTAGTTCACAAGCATGGACCACGCCACAACTGTGTAAGCTCAAAGTGATTTAATGAGGTTGAGGGAAGGTGGATGTGGAGTGGCGAAGTGGCGAACCGGTGAGGGAGACCAGATGGTACCTAAAGAAGAAAGGAGAGAAAGGAATAATGAACAACAAATGTGGAAAAAGGAATAAGGGAGGTCAAGTTGAATGGAAGCGGTACAGAAGCAGCTGAGAAAATAATAAGGAAGAATAGGAAAAAATAAGGACGAAGATAGACAGAAGGAAGAAGACAAAAAAAGGAAGATGAAAAGGGGAAAGGGATGAGGAGGAGAGATAAGGAGCGTGGCGGAAGAATGGAAGGCTCAGAGAAAAAACAGCAAATGGGAGTGATGGTGAATGCATAATGGAAGATGTTGAGAAGGGGGACAGGAAAGGGTGGGGTCAAGAGAACGAGACAGATGAATGAGTGAAGCGAGTATAAGAAGGCTGAGGTTGAGGCGTGGCCCCGTTAAACCAAAGTTAACTTTGGTCAACTTCATTTGTTGCTGGAGGCCATAATAGAGTCTTTTGAGTTAATTACATTTTCACAAATCAGAGGTATTTTTTTTCATGTTTCTTCCATATACAGTATTTGGGGAATAATATTTTAATAGCTACTAAACAGATGAATACTTCTTAAAGGGTAAAAATCACAATTTCCCAAACTTCTTACATTTTGTAGTTTCGCTGCAGCATTTTTTTCTTGGCAGTATTAGCATATTGTGGCTAAATTTTTGCAGTTGTTAGCTAATGTTAGATATAGCTGTTGAGAATGTAAAAGTAAATCACATTGGGTGGCTTGCTGGGATGGGGGGGAAGCACCATCTTGTAAGGATCCTTCCAGCTATCAGGGTATGTCTGTTTGGCTTTTGTTTGGTTGTTTCATTTGGCTAAATTGGCTATAACTTTGCTGTACTGATGAATATTTGCTACAATTTTAAAACTCATCAAAACCTTGTTCTTTATTTAAATAGTTTATGGATATGTTTAGCATTTCATTAGGATTAAAAACTGAAATAGGATTTTAGAGGCTAATCATACAATGTGTGCATAAAAATGCGACCCTAGAATTCTGGGTACTTGTTTATAAGATGGGAGTTCAACAAGACATCTTTTCGTGAGTAGTGAGTTACTTCTTGACCTTCACATTTTAGCATTTCTCTATTTGTCTCTATAATTGTCATTTTAGAATGAATAATTGCATTTAAATGAGCTACTTCTGGAGAAATCCATTCTTTTTCTAACATTGATTGTGCTTTCAGAAAGTAACAAGCACAACTACAATTACTTAATTGACATGACATAAAAGGAGCCCCTCATTATCAGGCCACCATGATGAGTGAGAGAACAGTTCACTATCTGACAGATCTGATTCTGTGAGTAAATAAGAAGGAGTGGTGCTGAAGGAGTCAGAGTTGACTGGCTCAGGTGCTGTTGATGGCAGAGGATCTGATTTGGAAGCCTGCAGGTCCTGACCAGTACACCAGCACACCTGCACCCTGCCTCCCACATCCCCTTCATCACTCCCCTTAACAACTCCCAAACCAGTAATCACACTCCCTCACGCAGCTCTTCAATAACTAGAGCTGTTCACCACAGCCCTCCATCCTCTCGTTTCTCTCCCAGACCATCAGGCTCCTTGTAACCCCTCACCTCCACTCACTCAATCATGCTATCATCTCCCGACTGCACCTTCCCTGTAAGCAAGTTGGAACTGGCAGCGTTGCACTAACGATTCTTGTGGTCTTATATACTTTAAACTTTATTTGACTTTGCAATACATATTTTGTATTCTCTCTCTATGAATTAGAATGTTCTAATATGGCAAACAAACCTGAATCATGAACATAAGACTTGAAAGAAGCCAAAGCCTCGACCAGTGATGTAATATACGGCTACCCGTAGAGCGGATGTGAGCTTATGTTTGATCATTTAATCATCAATGCACTTGGATTTCCAATGCAAAGTTGGATATAGCAACAGGATTGGGTTGCTCTGCTCCTTTTCATTATTGCAAAAGCCATCAGAATATGTGAAATCTGTATAAACTGGATGCTACATGCATGTTTATTTTTTCCTTTATTAGCAACGTATGCATACTGTTCCACTTTAACCATAATATTTTTAACTGTTGGGATCAACATTTTTGATCAGAAACATTAGATTCCAATATGATTATACAACATTTTACTTTGTGGCTCCACCCGTACAGCCGGTAAAAATTCAGTCAGTATTTAGGTAAACATGTTTTATTTGGATTTACGCCCATGAACTACAAGCCAGCCAGCCCATTATGCTAATGTGTGAAGAAGCCAGCTAACAGCAGCATGAAGCCAAAGCATCTCCAGCAGAATTTTACCACAAAGCCCACCTGTCATGTTGATAAGCCACCTGTGTTCGCAGATCACGTCATCACAAAACATGAAGCGAAAAGCCTCCACTACATCATAAAGAGCCCCGGAGGCTTCTGCTGCTCTGTCTTTGCTTGACAATTCTCCGTTGCTAAAGATTTACTCCTGCTTGCCTCTGTTGTGCTGGCAAATACGATGCTGGACAAATATGCAGCAGATAAACTCAAACCCGTGCCTTTGTCAGATGACATCGTTTGCCACAGGATAGATAAAATGGGAACATTGTTGAACAAGGCTTTTTTCATTTCAAATTTAAATATTCCAGACACCAACGGCACAGCATTGTGTTTACCTCAGTTTGCATCGGTTGGGGGGGTACTTGGCTGAAAAATGATTTCACTGGCACATTGCTAAAGAAAGTTTGAGGGCCACTGATCTAACACTAACAGGTTCACATCTTATCTTGTGAATGTGTTGCTAAAGCTAAAATGTTACTTTTCTGTGTCTAAAAGGGGCGACCTCAGGAAGCCACTATAGAGTTTTTGCAAAGACATTATTGAAGGGTATATTTCTGTTGATGACCTTTCTAGAAACAAAAACAAAGGCCTTAGCTTCCATTAGAGGGCAGATACAAGAAAAGCATCTTGGGAAGGTTGGTTGAGAGGGGATGTAATTTGAAGTACTGTAACACAAAACCTGTCTGTCAAGCTAAATCACTCCATCTGCTGTCTCCTGGAGACACTTTGCAACACACACTTACACTCACTCAGAGACAGGATTTTGAGGTGAAGTGTGAGGCTTTGGTAATACCTGTGTGCACAGGGGTGTTTCAGCAGTGAGAGGAGCCATCCTCACTTTATTAAAGAGATGGACAGAGGTGAAGAGGCGAGGAAAAAGAGGGGATGGGAGTTGAGAGAAGGGAAAGAGGGGAGGGGGAAGTAGAAACCAAAAATAGCTCCGAATCACCAGCCTTTCCTAAAACAGGTTCTTGCACAGTCACATTTGCCTTAAGCAAAAGATTTGAAGTCTCCTGGAATAATAGATTCACCATGCACTCCTCTATTTCTCAGTATGGCTTTTTCCCCTCACTACAAAGAACTGCAGTGCAGACGTGGGGGAAAAACAGACATCTTCAGTTATTAGCTTTTCTGAAAATCAAGAATATTTATTGTTACATTGACAGCATCATTTAACCAGTAAATAAATTGTATTCATAAGTGCATTGTGAGGGTTTCCGGGAGATTTTGGAATATCTTGTCAGAATAATAATGATAAAAAAACACACACATGAACTTCAACTATACAGCTACAGAACATTTTAGTGTGCTCAGTACAACTGTAGCATCTCGAACACAATGTAACGATGCAACTGGACAAAATAAAATAACCACACCGCCTTGCAAAATCTTGTAAAAGTGCACATCATGAGATGACATTAGATGAAGACATTTTGGATTTGGTTTGGGAAGGTGACGCATGTTTGGGTTAAGTGCTGCTGAAATTCAAAGACATCCACCGTATTAAGTACTAACCTCATTTATCAGAATGAAGTAATCACTACATAAATTTAAAAATGTAAATGGGTAAAACTACTGTGGTGACATTGTCTTGCTTTCCATCGTAGTCCACAGAGAGCACAAGGACAGGGTCGACTGCATTTAAAACTGTGAGTGTGTCTCCAACTGTGGATTCGTCCACTTGCAGATTTGGGTCTGCATCGGTTAAGGAACATCCAGCTGGCTGAGCAATCAATAAAGAAAAATCATATGAGGGTTTGAAGGCAGTGGAAGTGTTTGTCATGTGAACACTGCTGTCCAATTAGGGCATTTGTGCAATACACTTGAAGTAAAGGTAAAAGAGTGGAAATAAAACAGTAAATATAAGTAACATAGTAATACTCAACATGATACAGTATAGTGTAGTAGTATAATATGTAAAATATATTGCATCGGAATAGCAACAGAGTATATTATTATATGGAAGCATTTATTATAGTGGTATACTAATAATGATAATACAGGGTGTATTATAATAGTAATATGCAGTAAGATATGCAGTATAATACACTATACTATAATACTATAGTACATCATAGTACATTAAAATAAACTTTACTTGTCTCTTATGCGATGTAAAAAGTATTTCATTAGTCCTGGGACTTCAGTTGGAATAATTCAAGCAGTTAAATTAATGTGTTTATTGAATTATTTTAATTTCATTTACTTGTTTATTTGTCAAGGAAAACATTAAAAAAGGAAGGCTTTTGTAAATATGCCAGGATTTCGCAAAAAGGCTAGTTTTCATCTGTTGTCCCTGGCCAGGTCTTACAAAAAAAGCAAAATGGAAGCAAAACATTATGAGGAAAACAAATATCCATCCGTCTAAAAATATGAATCAATGAGCTAAAACATCTATGTTGCATTGTTAAAAAGTTAAAAAGGTTATGACTGCTTGAGGTGAGAAGTTAACACACAACAGCGCAATTACAATCCGAATCCTAATCAGTTCTGATTCAGCAAATAAGACATTCACACACTTATGACTGCTCACGTGAAGATTCAGCTTCTTCTGCTTCTAGAGAAGATAACTACTGACATGAAAGAATGAACACAATATGCCCGGTTAAAAAGACATCCCAACACCCTGACTCTATTTTTGGCTCCTGGGTAGGGGCCAGGCCGCCAGTTTTGAGGAGTCACTCCAAATCAAGTAATAGAAAAACAAAACTTGGGTGTGAAGCATCATTTCAAATGGAAAAAGCTGTTTGTATCTGGGGACTCTCTACCATTGCCACTTATTGTTCTCTTCCACTGACTTTGGTTTATCAATAGTCAAGCACATTTTGCTAAAATGTCAGCATGTTAACAGACTGAAACAAAAAATATATTGTCACAAAAGCAAATGCATTCCCTGTTAAATACGCATACAGTTATTTGTGAGGATGAAGGCAGCAGCATTTAGCAGCATACTGTGTTGAAGTGGAGCTTCAAAACTGTCGACTTTCAAGCGGAAACACAGAATGCCCGCCAATCAAAAGGTACACGCTGAAGCAGTAACACAGATGTGCAGGAAGAATACATCCATCTGTTTTCGAGATGGGTGAGGATGTGAATCAATGTACCGAAAACTCACTGGCTGCGGGGAGCATGTGTGGCCTGGCAAAATAATCTGTTTGGGCATTTTGTTGTGGAAGCAGCTTCTAGGACCTCAAAGACTCAGCGATGGCAGGATTTTACCCAGATGGAAGCTGGGTCAAATGTCACCGATGCCTGCATGAAAATGTGTCCATGCTGGGTGACTATGGAGATTGTAAACAAAGAGAGCTGATGGCAGAAGAGATGCTTTGTTATTGTATTTAATAAACCTTTACTGTAACCTTAATATAACTCTAATAAAGCTCCATTTAGCCTAAAAACTGTCAGCAAAGCTGATGTCAGATTACGTTCAGGATGTCAGAAATGAAGAAATCACAAAAGCCTCTGACATTAAACATTTACATGCTCTGCACAAATCCCTGCATACAAACATTGACGTAATTACCTGCTTAACTTGCGCTTGATAAACATACACTCTGTTTCAGTCCCTCGACTCCAATCCCCCCCCACAATCCCCAGTGCAACCAGCAATTTCGTGCTTGGATAAAAAAAGCAAAATCAAAGTGCTATGTGAAATATGGCTAGGATTCATTATTAGGTGAAGCCTTTGTTTTCCCTGGTACGCAGGTAGACTCTGGGATTTAAGCCTTCCTATCGGAAAGCATACAGATTAGCCAAATGGGAAGCAGCCGCCATCCCCTCATGGCACTTTTCAAGTTTGTAGCTTGCCATATGTGGCGAGGAATGGATAAACGTTTGATATCATTCCCACGGCTGCAGATGGGGAAAGTAAAAAAATAAATAAAATAGAAGACAATATTTGACCACAATATGTGTGCAAAAACTTGTCCAGAGGAGCAGAGAATAAGGATGGAGCCCAGGTGAAGACCATCAGTTGTGCTCTTAAATTTCTTGTCATGTCGGTGGCTTTTAATTCAAACAAAGATAAGAGGAAAAATAGTAAACTGAAAATCCCCTTCCAGCACATTTCACTCGATTGGCCAGCTGCAGATGGAAAGGAATGAGTCATGCGTGCTAATGCTGATGAAAGGTGCTTTTTGAGACATCTATTTTTATTTTTATAGATCATGCGTGTTATTTGTGCATGTATGGTGTGTCGGGATGCAAAGAGGAATCCCTAACCTGAAGGCATACACCTATAACACAGTAAGCGCGTACGTGGACATGCTAAGTGCTATCAACAAACGTGACCGACAGTATACACGCATGCAGGCAGGGTGGCTTTGGTGGGGGCATGGCTGTCCTGTCCTGTCCTGTCATGTTTTATTCAGCACAGCTCTATATGTCTATTTTCAGCTCTGCAGCACTCTGCTGCTGAGCTGCTTTCTAGCAAAGAGAATGGGATCATTTCAGCAAAATGTCCTCTCTCACTTCTCCTCTCACTCTTATAGACACACACGCATACACACACACACATCCACATCTGTGAAAATTACACATCACTGTTGCTGCTCTGCATATTCATAGTAACGCCTTGTGCCAAATCTGTGGCTGCCTTCCACATCTAACAGCAGAGTGCACAGTCATTTAAATACCGAGCCACCGTACTGCTCTACATCCTTCCTCCTGACTACACCAATTTACTGGATATGGCTCTACAATTTGCATTTAATGTCATTTGGAGGCTGACGGGCTTAAAGAGTGAGGAGGAAGCACGGAGGGGAAATTGGAGGAGTGTTTGCAGAGATGGATGGATGGATGAGGAAGGAGAGACTGGGAAAGGAAGGTGAAGAGGTTTAGTGGAGGGACCCACAGCCCCTGTGGGAGCCTCATTGACTCAGCAGTGGAAGCCTGAATAATTAGAGGCATGCTCTGGGTCTCTGTCATCATTACATTGGTGCGCATATTAAATATGCAAGAGACATTTTGAGCGGACGGGCACGGGAGCAGGCGAAAGGGCAGCTTTGCTAGAGGATATGCCATGTGCCAACAGAGATAATGCAAACATGTGCTCATGTGTGTGCTTAGGGGGGCTAAGTTAAAGTAAGAATGCAGGCTTGTTTGCACACGTGTATTTAGGCATGCAGGGCTAATGCTTGCGTGGCCGACACACAGAAGCTACAGGGGTTGAGTTTGACCCTGGAGGGTCATTAGGGAAAAATTCAATTCACTCTAGGAGGGATTGTTCAGTAAATCCAAAGAAATAGGAAAAAGGCTCAATCTTTATGTAACAAGTGTACTTTTTTGTTTTGAGAGGATATCAGGTGAACTTGTGTAGCTGTGCTTTGTGTTTACTAAGGCCACTGTGTGTTGGCGTAACCACATGAGGGCATTCGATATTTTTATTTATTTATTTTCTTAAAGAACAGAACACACACCTACACTCTCACAGCTGCAGAGGGCAGATGGCGTTACTCTATCACCTGCCCTGCTGCTCTATTTAAAAGAAACTTTACGTAACGCAGCAATACGGTTGTGTTCATTGGCCATGTCACGCTCTCTCTCGGTCAGAACAGAACATCCTTTTTCACAGCCGTTACGGTCCAGCTGAACTACTTTGGTACCAAACACATAATGAATATGCAGATTTAAGACTTTTGCTTCTGTGTTGTTTTTCCTTGTTCTGTAAGCAGCTCATAGAAATTTCTTACCTCTCTGTAGGTAATGAAGTTAGTAATTATCCCAATAAGAAGTTCTATTACTGGCTTTAACACACTGAATGTGAAATGTACCAGTGTACGGTGGGTTTATTTGGGCAAAACAAACTAAGATCAGTGTTGAGTCTCTAACAAGCAAATAAAATTACCACTACAATGAGTTCCTCAGGTCTTATTTTTTATATTTTGTCCTGGAAACATCATCTACATGGATTTCCTGTAGAGGTTTATTGACCTAATGCATTATTCAGTGCAACTGTAGGTTGATAAACCCTTTTTTAAAACAGGTTGATTTATTACTTATTTTTAAAAATGCTTTATTTATATTTGAGCTGTTGCTTCTGGTATTGATGATAATTAAGCTGAAGAATGGCATATTAATCTGTTAATGATGATACACACATGTTGGTGTAGTGTGTAGTGATTCTGTTTTGGGTGATATTGTATTGACAGCCTTGAGGATGTTTTGTTTATCAGTCATCTGCTTGCATTCTCTCTGCCCATTTATCTTAATCATACTTTTTTATCCATCCTTTTCTGTAAAGACAAAACACACATTTATCAACATGACAGCAAATCGTAATGATTAATTTCTGATAAGAATATACAATTATTCTTCAGCCCATATGTTTGTTTCTGTAGTCCAGGGTCCTCGAGGGCTACCCTCCTGGCCAAGCCTGTTAATGATCCATTAATCTGAGTCAGGTTGGTTGAAGCAGGAAACATCTGAAACCTACAGGATAGTGGCCCTCGATTACCAGAAATGGACATTCTTGCATTTCACATCTCCTAATATGTTTATGTTTCCTAGCACTGTGACAGTGGAGGAGAAGGGGAGTTTTTTGGGGTTATTTTTCACTTGTACTGTAGTAAAAGGTGTTCTGAGTAGTTCCATCAGATTAAACCCTCTCGCTGCCTTTTCAGCTTTTTTTTCAGTTTATTTAGAAGCACTTAATGGACAGTATTGGTTTTATACTTGACTGCTTCAAATTCTGTAATAGATATTAAATGTAAGATGTTAAGAATGTTAAGAGTGAAAATGTTGAAACTTCTTGAAAGTTGATTTTTCAAAGGGTTTATTGGATTCTATTCAGATTTACAGGAAACACAGTCAACTTTCCTATGAAATGAAACACAGAATAGGATCTTAAAGCCTTTGAAAAGTTTGAAAAATGAACTTTTCTTGCAGAAATTGCATACAGTCTCTTTTATGAAATTGCACAGTTGGATATCCCAAAATGCCTCCATGTATTTTTCCGAATATTCTTTTATTATGAAATATTTAGAAGCTGTATAGATTGTGAATAATAATTATGGTTTCATATATGCTGCAAATTTAAACTTGATCAAAAATGGTGGAATTTAGCCTAATGGGCCAAATATTGAAAAATAAGAATAAAAATGTACCACAAAAGTTTTTGGAGCAGAACTTTGAGATTTTGCAGGCTCTGGAAAGGCTTTGTGAGCTCGCTATGAATGACTGACAGTGTAAGACATTACACTGAATTTAAAAATGAATTGACGTCGGCCTATTTAAATATTGTTGAACAATTCACAGACAGAGAAACTGTAAAGGCTAGATCCTCACCTATATTTTCCTTTTAAGTCTGTTGACATTCAGTGTGTCAATCTACCCTTTCTTAAGATCTGATAGTGAAAGGCAGGATAGGTGACATACTGCAGTACTTCTGACTTCTGTGGGCCTGACTCTGGGCTGTTTGAAAAACCTTCCCGAACCAGACATGTTGGCACGCTGCACGGTAATGAAGAAGAGGACAAATTCCACACTATTTTCTCCATCAATCCTTTTTGGAACAACATGCCTTCTGCTTGTGCCTGATGTATTGTTGCTCTGAATTGTGCAGCGGAGCTCCATTTGTCTCAATCACCAGATTCTTCTGTTATCATTCCAGCTCAGTTACTTTTGGGAATGTCACCAAGCATAACAAATGAGTTATACACCACATATTCATTACACAAATAAAATGTGAGACCTGCGCGTGCCAAAGCCTGTTTTTACAAATGGCCTTTTGGCTGTGTTTAAATAGACCAGTGGTGCATTTAGCTGAAGAATAATCACAAGCATCAATATTGGCATTGAGGCTAATGGGAAGTGGACATGAACAAACAAATGTAGCAGTGTACTAATTGGGCAGCCATACTATTGAAAACTGTCTGCTTACTCAAGACGGGAATACTTCAGTTGAGCTGCACATTAGAGTAGACTGGCTAACAATAGATCATTCAGTACCACCGAGAGTACAAATTTTATTTGCCGAATCAAGTTCCCCCTAACTGGATTCTGATGGTATCATTGCTTTATTGCAGTTTACCTGCCGAAGGTAAGAGGCCCACGATTTGGTCAAATCAAACCAGCATCTAGTATCTCCCCATTCCCTCAGTCAATATTCCCAAACTGGATTGACGGCTGTTTATTGCACGCCTCTTTATAGCCTGCAGCATCAGTGTTTGACTTGGGCTTTCTCTTCAGGGAGGGAGAAAACGGCACCAGATTACATGCCGGCGTTCCACTCCTGGCCAGGCGCTGTCACAGCCCTGCAATCTAATAAACACGTGTCTTTATTGATCTTCTCCACACTCTCCGCTGGCAGTTTTTCTTAAATTTGCAGTTCCCTCTGTAAATGCAAGGTTAACAAATACAGAACACGAAAAAGGAAAAAGTCTGGATGGTATGAATGTATCGAAATGATGCAGCCTCTTTTTGTCATTTAAATAGCAGCTGATATGACTGTAACTTAGGGCTTTGTTTTATTGGGCTTCAATTTTATTCAAACCACTGAAGCGTTATCTGTGTAATTGGCTGTTTGTTTAATTATGATTGACCCAACAAACGGGTAGCAGAAGTGGTAATTTTGAGCAGCAACATTAATATTATTTAATCTGCGCATTGGTTTGATTATTTAATTTATGATTATTCATTTATGAATGATTCCTACAGTTGAACATAACAGTAACAATGAATGGGGTAAGAATATTTCATGCAGATGAGGCCTAACTGTAGGAAAAACATACAAGTTGTCTTTTAGAAGTCGTTATTGAAAAATTGATCACCAACTTGACACTGATTAAATGTTTAGGAGTTCACTGTGCATTTATCAAGGTGGTCGCCTTGGCTACAGCTGCACACGGCCATGTGTTTAGTCAAAAACAGGAGTGTGTTTGAGTGTGTGGTTGGTTTGTGGATCTGAGCAGGTGCAGCTGAAGAGATTGCGGTCAGTGGTTTGGCTTTGTGTGCCCGCTGAACCACAACGACAGGGACGAGGAAGAGGAAGAGGAGGGAGAAGGAGAACTGGGGAAAGGTGGAGGTGGAAGTCATAGGGGCTGTCAGAGGAACGGAGAAGGATGAGAGCGATCATGGAGATTTAAGGCTACGACATGCTGCTATATGGTGGACAGGAAATAGGGTCGTAGAATAAAAAGCAACAAGGAGTTAGAGAGGATGACACACACAGAAGGCAGGCACAGTAAATCAAATCTGAAAAATGGTGCTACTCTAATGTTTTCCCCTCTTTTCCTCTCGCAATTAGAAACAAATTTGTGTGTCGAGTAAAGACACACACATAGAGTACCTAACACAACATGGTGAATGTAATTATGTGATTTCAGTTTTGCCTAAACGTAAAATTGATATGGAAATCTTAATTAAGATAAGGGTACACTTGCCCAAATTTTTACATGCAAGTCCTTGTATTTATGCAGTCATATCTTTCCCACATGACTGCTCACAGTCCTAATAATTCATCCACTTCACTTACAGGTTGAGACAATTCTCTCCTGCTCTCTAATCTAACAACTTCTCCTTCTCTAACTCTACATGATTGGATTGCTATATTTCGTACTACATAGCACACGGCAAAACAGAGACATGCAATACGAAATAACAAGACTTCTTAACCCATGTAGGTGCAACAGCTCTGCATAGATTTTAGTGGAGTTGGATACAGTCGTTTACTATAAATTGTTGACTCCTTTTGGCTCCTAAATGGTCCAGACATTTGCTCCATTTAGCTCCCCGCTATCAGCTTGTTTGAGATCAGCGCTAAGAGGTTAGAGATAAGTGGAAAAGGTGCCGTCACCAAAGGATGAGACTTTTTCTCATGAGCCATGACCACAGGCATGGGGGAGGGGGCGTTCATGCACCTCATCACAGTAAAGGTAAAAAAGGAAATCATGCAGCAGTCAATGGTGCAATGAAGATGTGGGGAGATTGTCGGCGAGCAATATGTCAGACCATGTCTGCGACGTGCCGCATTCATCAAAGTGTTTTATGGATAGTTAATCCACATGCTACGCTGGCTCATTGAGAACATGAAATAAAAGTAACTGATTCTTAAAATGCTTTTCCACATGTGTTTTTTTTTCTGAGTAGGAATAAACTAAGACTAAAGGTAACGGTGGAATTCTTTAAAGGTAAGGACAAAATTATCTGCTGTATTCTTAGCTACCCTGTGAATGTAAAACATAGTTCAATACTTTATTTTTGTTCTGTTTGGGTCTCCACCAGACCTTTCATTAGGGGAAATTTATGGCTCTTGAATTTCTACATGCTCCTATAATAGTCTGGGTTTGTAAGTGTTTTTTTTTTATTTAAAAAACAACACCAGTAGAGAAGCGAGATAGCCCTTTTTGACCAAGCAGCTCCAGAAATGGTTTAGGCCTGGCGTGCAAGAGCTGCTTATAAACTGATTTTGCTTTCCACATCATAGGAACCACTAGAACTATGTCATTTTAAACGTCTCTTCCAATACATGTTTAACCCTCCTGATCAAAGTGTTGGGAGTCAGTTTATCTGAACAGCAATGACAACAGATTACCGTGTATTTCTAATTTTTTCCAGCAAATGTCTATTTAATATCACCCACCTAGTTTGAAAACACTGCTTTAAACATACATTTGTCTTTATTAAAACACATTCTGAAAAGCCCACTGGTGTTTTTAAGTAGTGTCCAGTATAAATAAATGGCAATACAAATGTGTTTTATACACAATGTTTTGATGGGGATACATATACACTGCCCTCCTGTGGACCCACCACCCGCGGGAGGGGCCGTAGGGGTCGGGTGCGCAGTGAGCTGGGCGGCAGCCAAAGGCGGGGACCCTGGCGGTCCGATCCGCGGCTGCAGAAGCTAGCTCTAGGGACGTGGAATG
>JBBBVU010000005.1:4364559-4378244 GCA_037177055.1 Atherinosoma microstoma
CCTGCTCAAGCTGCTGCCCCCGCGACCCGACCCCGGATAAGCGGAAGAGGACGGTACGGTACGGTACGGTACATATACACTGCCTGGCCAAAAAAAAGAAAAAAAAAAACTGGCCAAAAAAAACATCTGGATTTAACTAAGCAAATAGGTACAAGCCTCGTATTGAATAATTACTGCATGGGTGATTATCTTTCAGCTGGCAACAAGTTATTTAAACCCAAATGATGCAATAGTAGCTTCTTATTTCTTAAGTAACCATGTCGAAAGACACATCCCGTAGTTGTGGAAAATATTTTAGTCTGTTTAAGAAGGGTCAAATCATTGGCATCAAGTAGAGAAAACATCTAAGGAGGTGCAGAAAGTACTAAAATTGGGTTAAAAACTGTCCAACTCATTTAAGAACTGGAAGGATAGTGGGGGAACCGTCATCTTCCAGGAGGAAATGTGGTCGGGAAAAAATCCAGAACGATCGTAATCAGCGATCATTTAAACGTTTTGTGAAATCAAGTAGAAGGAAAACAACAGTAGAACTCAGTTTCATAGTGAAAGTAAGAACATTTCTACATGCCCAATGTGAAGGGAACTCAAGGCATTGGGACTGAACAGCTGTGTAGCACTCACTTATCAGTGAGGCTAACTGCAGAAAAAGCCTTCAATTTACTAGGGAGCATAAAGATTGGACTCTGGAGCAATGGAAGAAGGTCATGTGCTCTGATGAGTCCAGATTTACCCTGTTCCAGATCGATGGGCGGATCAAGATAAGAAGAAAGGAGGATGAAGAGATGCAGCCATCATGCCTAGTGCCTACTGTACAAGCCTGTGGGGGCAGTCTATGTTTTGGGGTTGCTGCAGTTAATCAAGTCTAGGTTCAGGTCCAGGTTCAGCAACATTATGTGTCCAAAGAATGAGGTCAGCTGACTACCTGAATATACTGAATGAGCAGGTTATTCCATCAATGGATTTTTTCTTCCATGATGATACGGCCATTTTCCAAGATGACAATGCCAGGATTCATTGGGCTCAAATTGTGAAAGAATAGTTCAGGGAGCATGAGACATCATTTTCACACATGGATTGGCCACCACAGAGTGTAGCCCTGAACCCCATTGAGAATCTTTGGGATGTGCTGGAGAAGGCTTTGCACAGTGGTTGGACACCAGAGAATGTTGGGAAATTTTGCTGCAAAAACTCTTTAAAAATTTAGCTGCAAACAGGGATCATGTATGCAGCTCCATAAGGTAGACCGGGCAGCATTCACAAACTTGACTGGCGATATAAAATGTTACACAGCAGGAAAACATGAGAAACACTGAGCTCCTGTTCTTCCTCTGCTGCTTCCACTTAACATTCATGTTGTGGGTCAGATTTTTTCGTTGCTGTCTTCTTAATTTGGTAGATTAAACTTTTTTTTTCATTTTTTTTTTCCAAACATGATAGTGTTATAGTTTAGCTGTTGTTGGGCTGGCCATAGTACCGGTCCCAACCCCCGATGTTATCTGCTCTTTGCTCTGGCCCAGAAAATAGTTGGCTCCAGCATTGCACCAGTTTTCCAGTCCTGGAGCCAGAACTTTGATGGTCGAACCATCTCTGGAACCAGTTTGGTAATTCCAGAGCACATTTGAGATTCTGAACCAAAACAATAAGCAAAAAAAAAAACAAGAAAAGGAAAATATTCATGTATGTCTGAGGAAAACCTCTCAAACTAGTGATGATTTTGGGTTGTTTTAGCACCATTGAGCAGATTAAATGCAGCCATTTCTGTCTATCTGCATACTTTCTAGTAAAGTCAGAAATGCTGCACCCATAATGAAGAAGAGCATGTAATCTGTGAGTTGGTGCATGTGAGAAAGAGGGGGGGCCGGCGAGCCTTACAGCATTATAACAGGTAGCAGCATAGTGGTTGATGCTGATGTGGTCTCTGTATGCTTTTCGACAAGGTTATATAACGCATTATGCTGCGTAACTGCCGTTGCTGCTATTTATAGAAGCGCTTTTAATGGAACAAACTCCATGACACACAGACACAAAAACATCAACCTGGTGTGTATGTATGTGTATGGAGGCAAAACTCATTTGTAGGCTGCACAGGCAATGTCTTTAAATACCTTTTCTATAATAGTTCTCCCTTCCCTCCTCATACATTCACACATACAGGTGGATATATATGAAAACTATCACATGGAAGCTGGATTAAACCCCAAGGTTGCTGCAAGTTAAAAGATAATTATTGATGTCCCCATTACAGCTTCTTTCCTTCATCTCTTTCTGCATCTGCCTGTCTCTCCTTATCAGCACAAGTCAATCAGTTAAGCTCCAGTTATACCATATTTCTTTACCATTCATTCACCCTCACTTTTACATACAGCCACAGACGGTTGCAGTGTTTCCTTTTCTTCATTTAAATACCCAAGAGTCCAAACAAAAAAATAACATTATAGCGCGCAATGTGGCATGACGGCTTTTAGATCAATGGGGAAAAAAGTGAAGGAAGAAATGTTAGAGGCATTACAACTCATTTCCTTGAGGTGCTCTGATAGGGTTTAACCAGCTGATTGCTTTGTTTAGAGCCAGTGAGGCTCTGCCTACAGGTTTGATAATGCCTGCTTGATTTTAAGCGGTTGCATTGACGGTATCCGGTGGTTAAGCTGAATGGAAACTCTCTATGACCGTAGTGGTAGTAGACATGACATTTTTCATTATGAATTCATGGGATCGTTGAACACCAATAGTGAACTATATGAATGATATAGTGGTTATCTTTAGTGGCATTTTTGTGCCTTCAAATGTCACACTACTAAAGTCAGAGAGTGGAACTGTCATTTGATATGCCACTCTGATAGCAAATGAGATATCTTAACTGTTGGATAGATTGCAGGGAAGATATGTGTGGTTTGAGGATTTGCCCTAGTTTTGGGGTCGGAGATATTTTACGAATCATCCTCATCCAGGTGAATGTTCTGGCTCAGATTAACTGAAATCTGAAAACACAAATCACATGCTTGTTTGTGCTTTCATCTACTGGTATTACTAATACGAGAAGATTGCTTGGTTGGTTTTGAAAAACATATAAGACGAGATAGATAAGATAAATCTTTATTATTATTGCACAGTCATGCTGCATGGTACAACGAAATTTGAGAACTCTCTGCAATGGTGACAGAATAATAAAAAGCTGAATAATGCAAAATATACAGAATAAAATATGCACAATAAATAAATATCCAACAAAATGTTGTTAAAATGCAGCTAAGCAGGTTTGGTATGGTCAAATGTGGCCTTGATCATGGCTGTTGCCCTGAGTCTGTTTGTCTGATGATGGGAGAGGGATAGCATGGAATATCTGCTTCTGAAAGATGTCCCCCCCCCCCCCCCCCTCACAGATGTCTAAATCCTGATCAAGTGCCCTTTTCAATCATCTAAAATAACATTTATATGACAAGAGGCCAAAACACAATGAAAAATCTATGTATATGAGAACACACACCTGTGTGTTTACATGTGAAGAAAAAAACTGCGTCTTCATGGCTGTAGTGTTTGAGCCATGAGTTTCTATTTTGCTTTTGTGGAAAGTACTCGCACAGTTCATGATTGATTGTTGTGAAAAATCGTGGAGACATTCATTATAGTCCTGAGGTAAATCTCAATGACTCAACTTCTCTTGTAGCCCCATCATCAGGTAAAAATGATACACTCAGTAAAATAGCTTGACATCTGCTGCATGGCTCAGCTCAAAATGGTAGGAAAGCTGGTATGTTTTCTAGAGATCCCTTGGCTGTATCAGCACAATGAGGTTGATGTATGTTGATCCATTTCTTGGATGAATAATAACAGAGTGGAATATGACATTTTTTATGCCAATCAGGGCTCTCATGTCCTACACAATCTGCATTTATCCACACCCTGTCATGCCACACAT
The DNA here is from genome assembly GCA_037177055.1 of Atherinosoma microstoma. Classification (NCBI taxonomy): domain Eukaryota; kingdom Metazoa; phylum Chordata; class Actinopteri; order Atheriniformes; family Atherinidae; genus Atherinosoma; species Atherinosoma microstoma. The sequence goes on from JBBBVU010000005.1 coordinate 4,368,476, forward strand.
TTCTGTTTTCTTAGGCAGTGAAAAAGAAATTCACAAAAGCAATGATATCCATGCATAAAACGAGATGTCTGAATGGGCTGTGGCATTTCCAGAGATGCAAACTTGCCAATTTTGTTGCCATATTTAGCTACTTTGTAGACCCCTTCAGCGATGTGCTGTACAAAAATTATGACAAGCAACATATGTACATCTTCAATACTGTCCTGCATGATCCGGCAAGTATCTCAGCTATTACAGATACACTTGTTTTTATTTTCCACTTTCCTCAGTCGAAGGCGGCAACTTAGCATCATGATGTTAGCATCTGCACAGACAGTTAAACCACTGTTTACTCTTCATGTTTAAAAGTACCCTTCCAGAAAGTACGTTTAATGGCCTCTTGATGTGCTGTACTTTAGCACCCAGCAGCGCCAGCAGGCATTAAACAAAAGACAGCAGCAGAGACGCAATAATCCTGCAGCCCTTATTTCCATGCTCTCCCTTCCCTTCTGTCATGAGAGCCACATGCCATGTCAATTTCCCTCCATGTTCACCTTATGCTGCATTAACCGCCTGCGGTTCAATATCTGTGCATTAGCATCAGCACACTATGACTTAACGGTGCTCCCTGAGGTAGGCTCGGCGATGGAGCAGAGCAAGTGGCAGCCGTCCTCTTTTTCTCCACAAAATAGACTTACACTTACAGAAAACATTCAGCTGCTCAATATAGAAACAGCCTTTTTATGAAACCTTTAACGTTTCCATTTCCCTTCTTGCCCGTAGCTGCTGCAAACTCCTGACACTGCACAAACAAAAGGCTTAAATAGATAAATCTTGATAAGGTTGGATCACAGTAGCTTTTCGCATTATGAAAGACGAGATAACATGGTGAACAGAGCTTTGGGACATGTGAACATGTATTTACTTTATTTATGTCTCTCATAGACTTTACAAAAGGAAAAATGAATGACCAGGGGCATATGCGGTTTAACATGTCAAATACTATTTGATTATTTGTAACTGAATTAGCTAGGGGGAAAAAAAATAACCAAAAAATCTATGAATGTCTTTTTATTTCGCTATGACATTCCTGTCACATTTTTTGATCTGAGTGATTAAAAAAGGGGCGAGAGATATTGTGTTAGCGAAGCAGAGAAAGATAGGTGGAGAAACAGGAAGGAGCGGGCATTGACAGCTCCCCAAACTGAGCCGCCTTTCAAGATATCAGAGCAACTGCAGCACCGTGGCAACCAAACAGATAAGACTCCAGCCAAGATATCAAACAGCATCAGCAATAAGCAGCCGCCACGAGCAAACACTTCTGCAGCCAACCAACCACCACCAAGGCCACCTGAGGATGTGTGCGTTATTTGTGTGTGCACGGTGGGGGCAAGTGATTTACAAATGTCAACTGCTACACCAGTTGGATCTGCCCTGGTTTTTACATCTCTAAAAGATCAGGACATCTCAAGAGCATATATTTAGCTTTAATATGTTAAAGGTAATACTGTGCACAGGTGTGGTGGTGTCACAGAAAGGGAGAAAGAAGTAGAAATCATTGTCTTACTCGTCATTGCATCATTTCTTTACTGCTTTGTAAAATGGTAACAGAGGGGAGGAAGAGGTGATAACTATGATACAAAATCTAGTATTCTATAGATAAAATTAACATTTGTTCCATTATTACATTTCAAGAGACACTTTTAAAAATGATCAACCAGCTGTTAAATGAATCATGGTGTAAAAAGGACTAATTAAGAGCTCTTTTTATCATGCAGCTGCTGATTTCTATCATTCTTCGGCTCCTGGAATATTAATCCAACCAAATGGGCTGTGACTCCTTTCACCTCTACGTTTGCTGTGTTACATGTTCCATTCTGTATAGTTCAAACATGCATAAACGGTGTGCCATCATTTGGGCGATGCACTCTTCAGCTTGTTCGGGATGGTGGGAATACTCTCACTCTCAGCTGAAGACAATACAGCACATCGCTGACGGCGGTATATTCATCATTCTCTTCATAATGCCGGATATGAATCATGCTCTCTATGCTGTCCCCCACCGAACAAATTAGTTAAGAGTTGTGAGGCTGTCCCGTTCCTCATCCATTTCTACTCTCCCATTTATCTCTGTCTACCTCAGGTTGTTTTTTATAATCCTCAAATTTACTGTCATCAGCAGGGAGCTGCAAGGAAAATCTCACTTTACAAACAAGACTAAGATTAAGATGTACAAAGAAGCAGACAGTTGAGCTCATTATGAGACAAAAATGAGATGATCTGCAAAAACCATACACATTCCTCTTTTACTCTAGACTAGTTTACATTTGCAGGGGGAGTTTTTCCACCACACGCTCCAAATATCACAGGTATCGCCTCAAAATTATGCCACATGCCGCATCAGTGTGGTGCACAGAAATTTAGCTGAACCCAGAGGCATTGATGATTTTCCTGTGACTTTTCACTTCAGGGAAGATTATTGTTGCATAGCAACAGAAAGCACATCAGGTACAGGGCACAACATGTTCCAGCAAAATTTAAAGTTGCACATCAAATTCAGCTGACAAATGCTGCAATCTTTCTATTTAGTTTTTTAAGTCCACAATTTCATTTCCCTTTGTTGTCTTATATAGCCAGACCCGTCGTCATTCTTAGGCTGCAGAACAATCTGACAGGCAAAAACATACTCTGATATCTTTAATGCAATCACGGTCATTTTGAACTTTAGTATATCCAGGATGAGGCCATTGTTGTCTTGTAAAATAGCGCTCAAAGGAAATTTGCGTTTCATGCACCATCTCGTATAACATAATGTCGTAACATATTCATTGTAGCTTCTTATAAGTATTCACTGAAAGGAGCAGACAGGCTGCCTTATGACACAACCCCAGCCTTGCCAAAAACCTGCCATGTTGAGCATCCGGACTGCTAGCTCAGACGTTTTTGTTTCGCTTTAGCAAAAAGGACTTTGAAATTGGAAAGGATGCTCTAAATTAGCTGCCAACAGGCTTACTCAGTAGTCAAAAGTGAGTCAGACTAGTACAAGGCTAATGAAATAAAAGAGTTATTTAAGGACCACCAGTTCTGGTGAAATGCTTTCTTTAGCTTCTCTTGGTTGGCCAGCTTGCTGAACTTCTTATAGCTTAACTAGATATTCAGACTCAGCATGCTTGGAATCAGTTCATTATAAGAAAATTATAAATAATGAATATTAGTTATATTTGGTTGTACTGTTCTGGTACAATTAAACTACAATATGTACATGGAAGATTTTGCACCTCACAACTGAATTTAAAACTTTCCAAACTCAAAAAGTAGCATTCTTATTTATGTATTAGAAGGAAAACTTAAAGATGCACTACGTAGCTTTCTGTTCTGAAACTCTGCGTTCCAGACTCGCAGCTGTCGCTGCCCAGCATCCCGAGGCTGAGAGGCCGCACTATACAACTTCCTATTCTGGGTTGCTGCGGGACGTTGCAGCTGCGTTTGGCTTTAAGCACCACGTCACACTTGAGCAAGTAGATATATACACACCAGCCGTTTGAACGCGCACTGTCGCTGATTCAGCTAAGAAAAGCAAGCAGACATTATCAGAGGAAGAGCAGAAAAGAAAGAGAAAGGAACAGAGCAAGAGATAAGACAAGAATCAAAATAAGAGAGAGAGCTGGAGAGATCTCAGGTAGGATGTAAGAAGAATGCTGAATTAGCCGTCAATAGGCGGCGCGTCACTGAGAAAATCTGCAAAATGTCTGCAGTGCGTCTTTAAAGGGGACATATTATGCAAAAATCCCTTTTTGCATAATATGTCCCTTAGAATGATCTCTTATGGTGTTCTAAGTCACAAACAGACCAAAAACTCCTATAAAAAACAACCATGGTATGTAATTATGGTATATCTTTCTTGGAAATTGGGTTTCTAAGCAGGACGTTTCTCACTTCCTACATAATGTGACGTATGGATTAGTTCAGTAACTCCACCCGCTGGTCTTCATTCCTGCCCATGCTCGTCCGTGATGTTTTTGCTCCGCCCCTCTTCAGCGGCCAGGAAGCAGTAACAAGGAAGTCAACGGCTTCCTTGTTTACTTTCAGCTGTTTTACCGCTGAAGCCTAAGCTGTCAATCATCTCAGCTACAGCACACGGGGGTGGAGTGATGGGCGGAGCCATCAGCTGCTCGGATCCCTGAAGGGCCCGCCCATTTTGACAAGCTAGTCTAAGAAGAGGGAAAATAAAGGGTGGAGGGGAAGCTGTAGCGCTCTAGTTAAGGCTCATTTTTTTCAAACCATGGCTCTGACAATTCATTCAGATATCAAAGAATTGTTTCAGAATGGGAATAAAGTGCATAATATGTCTCCTTTAAGAAAAATGTGTTTTATGAATTGTCTTTTTTAACGATAATTGTATACTGTAGTTTCTTATATGTAGGAAGAATTGCATTGATGCATTGGGTGCCACAAAATGAACTTTTTAACACTTATTTAAGACTTCTGTAAGCCGTTTTACTTCTAAAAGTCATTTGGCTGAAATGAGATGGAAGGTCTACAGCTCAGAGGAAGTTCAAACATGAAGCAAAAAGTACACTGTGGAAATCTGTTTTCTTTACATGTGGGAAATAAAAGGTGAGGTTATGTCAACACCACATGCATGTACGAGAAGCATAACATACATGTGGATGCACAAGTGGAAAGTAGCAAACAGGTTAGTAGAAAAGAAAAACAGATCACACTCACTCAATTTGCTTAGTAGAAGCAAATGCTCGGGAATATCCACTGCAACGTTCGCATGGTGTTTTTGGTCGGAAAACTTCTGCAAGAATTCCACTGGGAATGCTTCATCTCACATGCTACTGCTCCAAAACATCTCTAAAACATGTCAGGACTACGGTGCATTTGTAAAATCTGTTCATATCGCTCCCTGTAAGGACTTTGCATTTTCTTGGAAGTGCTTTTTGTATCATATGTGAAGTGAAATATCAGCTCAGTAAATATGAGGAAACTCTTCTCTAATGAAAGAGAGTTATCCATGCTGCTTTGCATCCGTCCCAAAACCATCCTCACCTTAAAAATCTTCTCAAAATCCTTATTTCAGTCTTCCTTTCCCCTGATCTTTCTCCTCACTTCTTTACTTCCTCTGATCCTCTAAACCGTCTCTCTGATATCTCCCCCCCCCCCCCTTATCCTTGATTTGCCCGTACCTTCCATCCTTTCCTCTCTTCATTAGCCCCCTTCTCCTTCTATTCCCTCTCCCCTCTGATCATCCACTCCTCTCATTCCCCCTGCAGTGCCTCCATCTCCGCTCGTCATTACCAAACCGGGCCGTTTCGCATGCAGCTGATGTCACAGGTGGCGTTTGTGTGTCTCAGAATGATATCGCTTTCCTTCAGACTGTGCGAATGAGATGATCCACCTTCTTGTGGCCTCCATCCTCTCACCCACCCCCCACACCCCACCACCACCTTGCCACACACTTCCACTCGCATGAAGGAGTCAATTTGTCAGCAATGTCAGTGGTGCTAACGAACAGCCAGCTTGTCGACATATGCCTTCGTGTATGTGTGAGCGAGAGCACAGCCATACTGTTGCTGCGGCGTGGTGTGAAAGTGTATGCGCCAAGTGTGCTAAAGAGACAACTATATATGTAGATATAGTTGTTTATGCAGAGCTATGGAGTTTCCGAGGGGATATGTCATGTTATGTTAGTGCCAGTTTTTTCAGCCTATAGAGGTGGTGAATGTGTTAATTAATACATGGCAGCTCTCTGCTGTGTTTGGCTTGACTTGCCTGCATATGCGAGTGTGTGTGTGTGGATACTCTGCTTCATCCGGCGCTGCCTGAGGAGTGTGATGACCAGTTTATTTGACAGGCATTCCAGTCACAGCGGTTGCCCCATCGCTGCAGTGGCTGGGTTACAGAAGTTAATTATTCCCAGCGCTCGACCATCATGCTCTATGCCATGGACACACACACACGCACACACACACACGCACGCACGCACGCACACACACACACACGCACACAAACAGACATGAAGAATAGATGCACATTCTCTGTACTTCTAACCAAACCATCCAAAAACACACATGTTGCAGACTGTGTATGTCACATTCACACATGGAGACTCACCAGTAAATGTATGGACTTCTACGCTTAAATACAGATGACAGTGACTAATATGAAGCAGGCTTTTTGCTAATTAAAGTCTAGTCATACATTAATTACCATGTGCCACAGTATTTAAGGTCTTAATTAAGTCCTACATGATTTTCCTTTAACCTTTTACAGATTCAGTTTTCTTATTATCAAGTAAATGGGAAAATGGGTGCCTTTATTACCTGTTTGAAATATGGAAACTATAGTTGATGTGAATAATACCAGTTTAATATGTTCAATGAATGTTTTTCTTTCTTCATATGGCATAAAACATCTGGATTTTATTGTGTAGTTATCATTGGTGTTCAGCTGCGCCCTGAGGCTCAGCTTCTGTGATCTTTTTCTAAATGTAATCATAATCCCTGTTATCTCACTCATTCTATACTAGTTAGTTCGTCAACTTGTGTCGAAGATGCATTGTTTCCCACAAGGAAAGGAGGGAACGTGTTGCTATCTCATTTCAAACCTACCTAATGGAAGAAAAACCTGCCCAGAAATTACCACGAAGGGTAGCTGAGCATGAGATAAAACTGCTGCTCAAATGAACAGTTTTATAGAGATTTTCTTTTTTTCTTCATGTAAGGTTTCACTACATCTCTTTGTTTCTTGGAACGCTGCGCCCGAACCCTCATTTTCATTTAAAAGAGAAAGTTTAAGGGGTTTTTGTTCAGGATTTTTGGGAGCCATCAGCAGTTTAAGTGGAGAGTTTTTGAAGCCTTTCATCTGTTTGCGGCATTACTATTTTCAACAATATTGTATTTGAGGATTAAATTCAGACATGAGACTTAATGCATAGTCTACATATTCCACTCTTGTAAACCAGTGTGCATTTGACATAAAAGCAACTTTGGTTACTTGGAACATCTTATATTATCTCATAAAAATATACTCCAACATAAAGATTTCAATGAAAGGCAAGTGTGCACAACGTACCGAGTTAGAAAGTATGAACTGTTCTATAGCGAGGCAGTGAAAATGGGAACAAAGGCTTCCTTCTCAGCTTTTATGTTTCATTTACAGATAAAAATTGGTGAGTTTGTATGGATTAAAAAAACAAAACAGATGTAAATTAACTATACACATAACATGCAAAAAATGAGTGTGCAACAGCCGTATGTGCAATACACAGTTGAACAGTCAAGTACAGATTAGTTTACAGGTCTCTGAACTCCTGTCAGATGTTTAGGAGTCTGATGGCAGTGGAGTAAAAGAGTTCTTTAAGTCCTGCATTTCATGCTTCTAAACCTCTGACCTGAGGGTAGAAGTCTGAACAGTCTGTGTTGGGGGTGGTTGGGGTCCAGTGCAGGCAGCCCCCTGAGGTGATAGATGCCCTACAGAGATGGTAAAGGAGTCCTGGTGATCTTCTCAGCATGCTTCACCTCTCCACAACCGAAATGGTGCCGTGCATCAGAAATGCAGATCGTCAACATATTCAGCTGAAACATGCAGATATTTTATCTTAAATATCTGATGTTTGCAGCACACATATGTCCTATTTGTAGACAAATATGCATTTTTCTAAGCTTTTACTACACTTGACAAATTGTCATAATAATCTTTACTCATCTGCACACACACATCTTGATAGCTGAAATCTACGTGCTTGTTGTATGGGATTATCAGGCTAGAAGAGAGTTTCTTGTTTAGATGTTTCAGTGTGTTATCTGACTCCCAAATGAAGCTACCTTAGTGCAAACACACCCATAAGGAGATAAGACGGAGCTCCTCTTCTTGTCTTCTCTGCTCCACTCCTGTTTCCTCTCCTCCCATTGTAAAATATCTCATTGGCTATTTTGACCAACCTTTTTAAAAGCTACTGATCAAATAGATTACAACAAATTGGGGCAAATAATAGTCTGAAAGATTGATTGGAGCACCCTTAATAAGAGGATGATTTCTGAAAATGCTGATTCATTTCTTCCTTCTTAAAACACACTGAGATTATTTAAAGGATAAATGTAGATGGATTATTTTTTAAAAGGGCACACTTGCCATTATAGCTTTTTCTCCTTTTTTTTGTATCCTGAGCATCAAGATAATGGTGCACATATCTTTGAACATGTTAATTTGCAGTTATCTTTTCCCTGCCCATTTATCACTTAACTGTCTTTTTTGAAAATTTTTAATAGAACAGCTTTACACTTCACCTTTTTGATGTCTGACTTCATTCCTACATGCTCATTAAAGCTGCACAGTTTGCCCCTTTAAATACACATGAATGGAACACCACTGTTTATGCTGTAACTCATATTTATGATGGCAAAATCATTGTGGAGGCGAGCCTTGGCTGAGTTTTCTGGAGCAGAAGGCAGCCATATGCGAGTGGGTGGGGTCATGGCAAAATGCTCAAACAGATCTACAAACACGCACTGTTTGTTAGGGCTGCCATGCTGTTCAGGCCCAGGCTAAATGATATTACTGTGCAATAGTTCCAACTGTTCCAAATGTGACCAGGCTGGCCTGTTCTTCTCTGACTTGGTGTACAACAGCAGGGTTGTAGATAAAAGGGAGGGAGGGCTTCCACAGTTAAAGAAATAGTCCAAACAGCTCCTAATTTGGCAAAACAAATGAGCACCCTTGCGACTGAACACATCAGGCAAGAAATATGCAAATGAGTGCTTCATGTGCCTTCGAGCAAGCTTGCCAGATGCTGGTGAGTGCAGCCCGATGGGTGGGTCGTGGAGGAGATTGCTCAGAGCGAGGCCTGGGAAATGAGGGGGAGTGTTTAACTGCGGTGTGATTAACACTGAATATTTTGGCACTTGCCTCTTTTTGGTATGAAGTGTGAAAGTTATATCTATAGGGGTGCTGAACTAGCCAGTCTGGGTTAATGTAGCACATGTGATGTATGATGTTTTTAATTCCATTTATTTTCAATTTTTTTTTAAAGACCAGATGTAAGCAGCTTCAAAATCACATGTGGGACATTGCTGTGAGGAAACTAGTGCAACTGGTCAAACATTTCATTTGCACAGATGGCAGGAAACATCTCAAACCTAGTAAGGGCATCTTTACATGCACAGCAGAGGTCAGTCATGCATAAGAGAGTTGATCCAGTTTAGTTTGATGATGTACCATCATTCTTATACTGCTCAATTTCATATTGCATTATTTCTGGAATCTGTCTAAAAAAAATGTACACAGCACATATTTTCATATTCAGTCTGACCCGTGATTGCCAACCTACGGAGTTTGTTAAAAATACCAATTATAATCAGTCTTTGAAATATGGTTTGGGGATAAATAGCAACAAGCACACAGTCTGAAATGAAGGAAGCAAACAATAGGATGCGTAAAAAATTCCGCTTAAAAAAAAGCAAGGAATTATGTCTGATTATTTCTTCCCCTTTAACTCATTGGCTGCCAGCCATTTTTATAGCAGAGAGCTCCATACTGCCAACGTTGTGGAGCATTTGGGCTCATCTTTCAGGACTCACAGAATATAGAGTTCTAGGATTACAGAAACATGGAGACTACAAAAAGAAAGTTTAGACTCCCTTCTTTAATATGTAAAAAAAGTTTGTTTCTAGCATTTCCTGTTCTTTAGTAATCTGCAATAGAACATAGGGAAGTTGAAGCAAAACGGCTGCTTTTGACCAAAAAACTGAGAAAATGAGCTTTTTGTGAAACAAAGCACTCTAAG
>JBBBVU010000005.1:4382281-4395701 GCA_037177055.1 Atherinosoma microstoma
CCCCCCCCCCCCCCCCCCCCCCCCCCCCCCCCCCCCCCCCCCCCCCCCCCCCCCCCCCCCCCCCCCCCCCCCTAAACGGAACACATTATAGGAGCTATACTTCTGCAGCAAGGCAGAGACGAACTGTCTGAGTTAGACTCGGAGAGGGAGGAAGTGTCACAAGAGAGCAAGAGCAGAGGAAAGTGTGTGAGACAGAAGCGGGAACAGAGTGAAACTTCTTGCAGGCGCACTTTTTGCCCGCAAGCCCTGACGTAGCCGAGGAGATGCAGGAGCTTATGTGTTTGCTGCTGCCAGCAGACCTCATTCAGTCATTCACAGCTGCAGATACGGAAGTTCATACTTCAAGCATTAGCTGCACAAATAAACAGCAAAGAAATTAGAAATGATTACCCAAAGGATAATACTCTCATTTATGTAATCCTTACCCCGGTATGTTTGAGGTAGCACTTAGTGCTGTTGGTTTTATGTGCTGCATTGCTTAAATGGTACTAAAGCAATATTAAGGGTTTAGATCAGGGGTGGGTAACCTTGGCCCTCATCCTCATCCATGTCTTCTTGCTACAACGCACCTAATTTCAAATGAGTCACTGTGCAGAACTTGATAGGCTTTTGATTCCACAGAAACATGGAAAACTTCCAGGACCGCAGCCCTCGAGGACCAGGGTTCCTACCATATTTGCATATATTCTTTGATATATATAAACTAGCAATTCCTTTTGTATTATTCAATATAATATAATATATATACCCAATATATTTTTCAGTATATTTCCTTTCAGTCTATTAGCCATATAAATGAAATATTAATAGTGAGTTTGCATAAAATAATGGTAATATGTTCCATCTTTATCTATAAACCCTCCCATGTATAGCCTGATCTTTGTTTTTCCATAACCAAAAGCACATCAGTGAAAAATGTGCTCATAAAGGCAACTAATGTGTAGCTGGGCCTCTGTTACAGCATTTAGGAGATCTGAATAAGAAAAAGTGAATGAAAATGGTAAAAAGAAAAGAAAAAATAATAAAGACTTCCATTTACTTTCTTCTGGTTTATCTACCACACTTGTTGTGTTATGGTTTTTATTTCCAGTTAGAACAACTGCCAGTTCTATTGAATTACAACCACTAGAACAGCAGCCTGTATGCCACAGTCCCATTTATTTGCTTCAGACTGATCAATAGAAATGTGTTTGAGTCACATCTCACTTTTGTGGCTCCTACTTTGCTAGTAAATGAAAAGCTGCCATTAATCGTATAGATTTCAGAGTACAGGTACGCTCCATTACGGCAGCTGGTTTAGCTTCAAACTTTCCCAATAAAAATAGCCTTTTGCAAAGCTATAAATAAATGTTTTCCTCAAGGGATTCAATCGAATCTTTTGTTAATACATCCAGAATGAGTGATGCCACACAGAAGCGATGCAGTGACTGTGCATTTCTTCTCATGATATTTAGCATATCCACCCTCATTTTAATCAACTCACACTCAATCATATTAAAACAGGAAAGAAAAAAAAGACTAATTTCATTAAATTTATTGGATTTTTTGTAAAAACAAACAAACAAACAAAACAAGGTTGCTTTATGTTGCAGAAAATGTACCACAATCATCAGAAGTCTCGGCCAACTTCTCCGATGCTTACAGGTTAGAACACTGAAACCTTCGTTGCTTGAAGGGAAAGTCTGACACTGTTGTTATTACTGCATGTTTTCTGTTTGAGAATAAAAGAATAACTTACCAGGCTGGGAAACGACGCTAGCATGTGGGACATAGCTGGAGGGAAATCATTTTTACAAGAGCTTCTCAAATGTGTGCATCTTTTTAAAAGAACTTTGTCAGGTTTACTAACATTCAGTTAATTGAAAATAATAATTGCATTTTACACACTTGATGTAAACTGTTTTGTCCTGCATCAACTTCTTCACGAGATCCTGAAGTGAAAAACAACAGTTTACTCAGTATTATTGTGTTGATCATTTGCAGCATATTTATGAGCATTTCTTCCTCCTCCAGCCCTCATCCAATTGTAAAACAAACACAGCTCTTCTAGATGAGTTCAGTTATAGATTAAAGAACCGGATGAATATTCATTGTACATGTTTATAGCCAAAGGGGGATCTGTGGGAGAGAGGTGCATGTGTTTAGATGCCGCGGCTTGTTAAAGCTGCTGATTATAATCAGAGGATTATTCTCACCATGCCCTTTCTTTTGATATTCATCCCTGACTCCTTTCTTGACTTTAGAAGGATCAGAAACTTCTGCACGGTGATGAAATTAATTCAATGAAGACCAAAATAGATTGGGAGAAAAGATGGATCCAGAGTAAAGTGACTGTAGATGCACCCTCTGGTTTGGGAAGCAGACAGTCATACACATCAGCTGCTCGTGTGTCACACCGGCCATCTGTCAGGGACAACTAGATCAGGATGGCAGCTCTCCAAACCCTCCCTCTTCCTGTGTGTCTCACACTCTCTGTGGTATTCGTCTCTATGTGTATCACTCTCTGAAGTTATCCAGCTGGTCATTACCAGTCACCAGAGTGGGACTTATTTTCAGAATATTGTTTTCATGCAACTTTTGGCATGATTTAAAATCTCTGGTGTGAATTTAGGAGAAAACCACAATAAAATAGTCATAAACATACGTTTTGTTTGGTTTGGTCTTTTGCATTCTGCCAGTTTAAGGGGTCTCAAATGGTTGATATTCAAAATACCCGAAATAAATGAAGTATATCTTTACAATTGCAAGGGCTGTTTATGTCATCTTGGTCTCAAAAGAAAGCTGACACATGTCAGATTACTGTGGAAGAGTCAGAATCAAGATGTGTTCCCATGAAACAGAAGAAAATGTAGATGGTTATTTCCTCTTAAAAGAAAAACGCATTACATTTATTGAAAACCAGATTCTAGCAGCCCAGTTCATCTAGGAATTATTGAAGTAATGACGAGGAACTGTGCAAAAGCAGAAGCTAAAAACGGAACCTGATCAGTTTTACAGATGTTTGGAGATGTTAACATCTCAGGAACCCATCAGCTGATGTTGATAATCGACATCTTTATCAATCATCAGATTCAGGAGAATCGAGATTCACTTTAGAAACACCACGAGGATCCAGAAAGAAGTGAAGCCCTTGATAGAGTATCATAGGAAGAGTGAACCTTCTTCATCTTCATGTAAACTACCAGGAACTTCATGATTCATTTCAAAGACAGGTTATAGGAGAACACATTAGCAGAGTTTGTTTTAAGTGGAAAAAACTTTTGACCATAAACAGCAGAAATAAGACATGATTTATAATTATGTGATTTTTTTTTACATTTATATTTGCAACTCTTTGGCTGCTAGCTCGAAGAGTTTTTGTCTCCTAGTGACGAGACATACATGTTTGTAATGAGCACAGTCTCTGCTTACACAGAACACCCTGTTTGTGTGGTTTGCTTGAAGTGGAGAAATTAGCAGAGGCTCTAAAGCGGGGTTTGAACATGTTTCATTTGGATGCCAGTGGTTGGTAGATTCATTTGGATGCCAGTGGTTGGTAGATTCATTTGGATGCCAGTGGTTGGTAGATTCTTTTAGCTGAGTTTCTCCCTGTCATTTTGGTCTACAGTCGTGCACAAAATGATTCCTACCCTTCCATTACAAAAGGAAAAAAATACAGCTGTCACTGAAATAAGCTGAAATTGACAAAAGTAAAAATACATAAAAATTTAATGAAAATCGTGACATTGTTTCTGAATTTTGGTTCAATAGAAATACTTTTGAAAAAACAAACAAAAAATATGATAAACTTATATATGTTACATCACTCATAAGCTAATATTTCGTTGAACAATCCTTTGAGGCGGTCACTGCAATCAGGTGTTTTCTGTAACTCTCCATCAGACTTCTACACCTGTTTACAGGTATTCTGGCCCACTGCTCATCAGCAACGTGCTCTCATTGGTCCAGGACTGTATCGTTTGTTTGTTTTTTATTATTTTTTCAACTCAATTAAATAAAAAAAATCATGTAGTATTTCATCAAAGTATAATTTAGGAAATGTATCTTTATTATTACTTTTTTCAGTCTCCAGTTATTTGAATCACTATCAAGAATTTAGCATTTTCTTTATTGGAAGGGTATGAATATTTTTGTGCATGACTGTACATGTTAGGATTGGTGCTTCCTAGCGTGTACAAATATCTTCTGTAACTGCACATATCTCATGCTACCTTCTGTTAGCTGAAATATTCAAACTCATAATTGTTGTATTTATAGCTGCACCATTCCATAGAGCTGAAACAAATCTGTTTACTATTTCATACACATTTCCCTGCATTCAGTGGGACATATAACATAAACATGGTTGTTTTAGAGAAGAGCTCCACTCAAAGTTAATATTTAAGAAGCTGTGTAGATTCGAAGTTGTTGAGGGAAATGTTAAGTCTTTCCAGATAAATGAGATCATTTAACATAATATTTTCCAGTAAATAAAATACTGTACTACATCAAACAACTAGAAGAAGTAGCCTCATTTACTCCTTTATATTTACATCATTTTATCGCAGTTATGTCAGCAAACAGTTTGTTCTTATTTCTTCCTTTCATCTGCACGTAAGATACCAAAATAACTCTAAGTGAATGGAGGAGCAGTGGTGGAAAGCTTACATTTAACCATCCAATTGGTGTCTGTGTGCATGATCACACTTTACAAAGTCATATTAAATTTTTTAATTAGTCTTTTGACATCTCAATATCTGCTGTCTCTAGAGCCACGGAGGGACCTCAGTTGGAAAATTGCTGATTTGTTTCAGTTTAGGCAATTTTACATACCTGCCTGATCCTTTAAGCGAGCATTTTAAGGGGAAGTCTTTATATATGCTGCTGCAGTTCCCTCTCTAACTGTAAATAACATCCAATAACTTCTCTGTCAAATGAGCAACTGTAAGCTGCAGCTGTTTATTTACACCCTCCAGCCTGCCACTGTCACTCTTTGATCAGTTTCATTCACTTAGTTAGACCCCATTGACCATGTCTCAGAAACAGAGTACACATTTTTGTATCTGTATCTCATGTTGCCTTTGGCTATATCCCCCTCATTGGTGTGTCCTACTCTCCCAGTTTAAAAGTTGACCCTCTATTTATCTTGGCTTGAGGTCTTAGTCCGAATCTGTGTTACATTACTGGCAGTTAGTGCATCCTTGCCCAGAGCACTGACCTGATCACACAGCACAGAGGCAAAGCAGAACCGAACTGTGCATTATGAGGGAATATTTGGCTGTAGAAGCTCAGAAGGCAGGGATATGCTTGGTACAGCCAGCTAGCTCAGTGTTGGAGCTTTGCTACTGTTGAGGTATTTTCACGCATGCAGTCCTGGAATTTTCCAGGGATCTTGCTGCAGGCTGGCATGTAAGACAGAAAATCTCTGCAGCATTCTCTTCAGATTTTTAGCAGCACGTCTTGCTTTTTATGAGCTCCACATAGCCCCCCCCCACACTCCCACTCCCTTGTATTTACTGCTGTGAGAGTGTATGTCCAGCACAGATTCTCTCACTGTTAAGTGAATGATTGAAAACCAACAGTAGAAAAGGTCTTGGATTCAAGAACGATGACGCATGAAGGACAAAAGGTCTCTTAAGCTTTTTGCTTTGCTTTTTGTCTGGCTGTTACTCCCCTGTAGCATCTTTGAAAACTCAGAAGGCTTCATATTTTTTCAAAAGGAGACAGATGTGGACTGCAGTCATGTCTGCACACATTTTATCTATGAGGTTACTCTGTAAGAACAGAATGAGGCCCAGCATTGTCCAGATGAAATAACCACTGACCTGCTAGTAAAAGATGTCACCTTGATTGTACCACATACTGTATCTCTCCACAATGACAAGATATTAGGGGTGGGAGAACAAATAGGTTCACATAAATATCTTTTGTTTCACGATTTTTAAATCGATTTTATTGTTAAAAAAATCTTCTTCTTTTTTTTTTTTTTTAACTTGTCTTGTCCAGCATTATAGCAGCAGAATGATGGTCTGGCTGCTGGGTTGTGCCGAGCCAATTTGCTTTGTCAAGAGTTGCTTTTCCCCAAATTTAAATGCTTCATTTTTAGCTGATTCAAATATATTTCTGCTGCATAAATAAGACTCACATGTGATGTGCATTTTTTTTGAGGAAATATTTGAATAATTTGAATATTGAAGAATCGCAATTTAAATCGAATCGGCACTAAAAAACAAATCGGAAAAGAATCGAATCAGGAGGAAAGCATATCGTCCCAGCCCTACAAGATATACCTCTGCATCAGTGGCACCTTTCCACATGTGCAAGTCATTCAGACTGTGGACACTAATCTGCTCCTATACCATCACGAACTGTAGAATTAAGATAAGCCTTTCCCTTTCTATGATACAATTTCAGGCTAATTTTCTGGATGCAGAGGTGGATTGTGTGGGTGAAATGTTTTTTAAGATACTCCTGAACCTATATGACTGTGTTAATCATGGTGACATGATGGTTTCTCAAGCGATGGTGCTTGAGGCCTCAAAGGTCACAGGCTTCCAACGGTGGTTTTCAGGTTTAGTTAGCGTTCTTTCATACTTTGAGATTTCCACAGACTGCTGTTTGCTTAATCTTACAAAAGTATCACACTTTGTTTATCTTTCTCTCTCTCTCTCAACTTTTTTTTAGTGTTGCTAATATCAAATTATAGATATGCTTATTTCCTAAATAAAGTAAACCTGGTCTTTAAAGACATTTCATTACAAGTACAACTGAAATAAGAAGTTATAGATTGAAGATTTTGTTGCATTTTAGATCATTTTTCAACTATTCTGGAAAAACTGTGTTTTTCCGTCTCCCTCAGAAGAGAATTAGCGGTTGCAGTCTTGAAAGTGCTGTAAAAAGTGTTGCTGTTAATTGAAGGAAGGAGGTTTGTGATCATTAAAACCCTTACCACTGAAGTCATCGCATATCAGTCAGTCTAAATGTAATTATCAGATCAAACGACTTTATCTTAAATGCATTAATTAAAATTGGCTCATCTCAGTCATTTGATGAATGTTGTACTGGGAATCTCCATGTCTGATGATGTCCTTTTACCTTAAAATGCAGTGTCCTTCCCTGGCAACTCAAAAGGTAAAGAAGTTTCTGATCAAATACATAAGCCACTTTATAAAGACCCATTTCATCCCAATTTAATTAGTGCTCTAAAACACCCTTATAGGTTTTAAAACTCTCCTCATGTCTCCCCACACTGTAGTATAACCTACAGTACTCTGATCCAAGGTCAAAACCACTTAGAAGATGGTAAAATATTTATGATATATGGAACATGTTTAATAACCGTACTCTCAGCCAACTGCTATATGCTGCCCATCCTTTCATGTTTTGCTGAGCTGTGGCAGTGTCCTCCAGCCTACTACCCCCCCATCCCCCCCCGGGGCTGGACCACGTTGTCCTCTGCCTCTCCTGGATGCTCCCACTGGAGGATATGCAAGGGGATGGGGCAGCTCAGGAGCTTGTCCTTAAGCAGGGAGAGGAGGGAGATTTATGGCTGGTGATTTATTAAGGAGACAGAGGGAGAGGGAGCAGGAAGTAATCAGAGCAAGACGGCACGGCAGCGAGTCTGAACCAGCTCACATGTTAGAAAAACACCAGGAAAATTAAGAGAGAATGAAGCTCTCTCTCGTCAAAGCTGGATATACTCATCGTCTCTGGGTGAGAGGAACCCGTCCAGAGCGTTTTGCCAGACGAGCCGGGCTAAGTGATGGGGCTGCGTATAGCTTGTGAGCGTGTTTGTGTGGGGCTACGAGGCTGCGCTGTCAGCCTGTGATTAATCTACCGCTGTGTGTCTAATTACCACCCATGCCCCTACGTGTTCCTCAGCTGCAACGTTGACGCACTGACCCACACCGGAAGCTCTGTGCTCTCGATGCAAATTAAAGCCCTGTAAATATTTGCTTTTAACTCTTACAGACACATTGTTTCCAATTTTGCGCTTCAGTGGTCTGCAACCCCAACATCCCCTCCTTCACATAGATACGCTCTTCAAACTCATACTGCGCCTTTTTCTTCCCACCACCGATGCATGTGTGGGTATAGTAGATCTGTGCTGTCAACAAGTGTACTGACAGCTCCTACACTCGTCTCCTCCTCTGTCTAGACCTCCTTATTTCTGCCTCTGGATCCTCCCATTGTGTCTGCAGTGTAGCTGGCAGTCTATCAGCTTATTGTCTTCCACTGTCAGACCAGACCAGTCTCTCTACAGAGTGAATCTTCTACTACAGGACGTAGGACAATGAACAATGTGGGAGAATAGACACACAGAGCTGCATCAGTAAACTGATAAGATTTCCATTTTGTTTAAGTGAATCCATTAAAAAAAAAAAAGCTATCAGATGCTAAATTAATGTGTAAAGGTGTCCTCCCTGTGCATGAAGTATCTGCATGTAGACAGATTCATCTTACTGCAGACTTTCTGCCTTTGCTTTGCATTGTGTCCCGTAGTCCTTTTGAGCATCAAACTTTTTTTTTCCGTTTTTGGATCTTGTCTTTATTTTTATGTTGCTCAAATAAATGAATAGATAAATAAATGGTCCTCTAGATTGTGTTAATGTTCAGCACAGTAGTGGTTTTAGAGGTGAAGTGAGGCTTCGGTGCTTAACACTTTGGGTTAGTAATTACAAAGACGATGGTTCAAGCTAAAGCCCTTAACCATATGTGCTGCAGGGGGAATGCATCTGAGCTCAGCTTACTAAGGGTTAGGGCTTCCTCTTCTTTTCATGTTCAAATATTATTTGAACACAATGCATTTAAATCATAGGGTGTAAATAATCTAGATGTGTTGAAGAGCTGTTTGTTCGGTGTGTTGAAACTTTGCCTTTTCTTCTCCAGTCTGAGCTCTTGTGATGATTTGTGATAGAAATCCTTTGTTTTGGTGTTTTTCTAAAGTTAAACCTTAATAAGTACAGTTTATGTGGACCTCAACATCTGATTACTGTAACTATTAATGTTCAAATTTGTATTTTTACAGGTTGAATATTCTTTTACAAAAAGAAATTACAATGTTATGTTTTCAAAGTTAAACTGTACAAGATATTTATTAAACAAAATGAATATTTGCAAAGTTATACAACCAATATTTTTCTTTCATGCTGTTAATTGCTATTAAAGGTATGTCAATTTGTAATATACAATATTATTATAGAATATTTTTCCTGTTGATATTAATATAGATATTTTAGTAATGTTTTAACTATCTTTTCATGGAAGAAAAAACTAGGGGAAAATAATTATGTAACAGGAATATGTATACTTAGTTGTTTTCCTTGATGATTTTTATGTTTTTCAGTATTGCACTAATAAACAGTAAAATAAAAAGCAACATTTTATTTTTCAGTGTGATTTTGAAGATGACAAAAACCCCCAAATCAGATCTGGATGGTTCTGCTTGATATTGACCAGCATAATAACCTAAAATATATTAATCTTACTTGCCATTATTATTAAATTAAATGATTGGATTGCTCTCAACAATCTGTTAGAGTATTTTTTGTTCAACATTAGACCAGAATGTCCCTTAAGATTAATATGTCTTTATCGAGCGAGACCCAGCCAAGAATACGCGACACTACATGGTTACAAATTATAAAATTGAGCATGACATTAACAGAAAAAGGGACCAAAAATAAGAAGCATAAAACAAATGAAGGATGACAGATACATAATCCAGCGTAGGAATAGCAATTGCACAGTTTTATTTATCAGAGCTTTGAGCTCTCCTTGGGAGACAAAATCATTATGCTGCAGTTTGTTCAGAGGGTTATTCCATGACCAGGGCACAAAACAGAAGAAAGCGGTTCTACCAAGTTCTGAACAAATCCCGGGTGCCCTGCAGAGCAGCCATCAAGCAGGGTGAAAACCCTAACAGCTGTTGGTAACTGATAGGAGATTACATAGATAAAGAGAGAGTTTATCCTTTTTAGCTTTGTAAATAAAAAGATACCAATGCTGCTTCTGCTGTAGCATTGAGTAGGACATAACATGTAGAGAATTACGATGCATAATCCAGGCAGCAAAGTGAATAGGAGGAAACATGCTTGTACTCATGTCCCAGCAGTCTAATATACCTTATTCTGTAGCATTCCCTTCAGCTTTATATCTGCTGAGCTTTGCTCTGACTTTTTCCTCCCTGCACAGAGAGAATGAAGGATAAAAGATAATAAAAGATAAGAGATTGACAGCTGCCTGAGTGAATACTGACCTGCCCGCTGGCTTTTTTTTTCTATGCACAGCCCACACAGAGGCTGTCAGCTGGATGGCAAACATACAAACACGTACGCACTTGCCTTTCGACCTGTATACTTGCATTAATGTGACATCTGCTGAGATGAAACTACCTCTTTTTTTCTTCTTCTCTGTTCAACCACTCAGTACGCACTCAAAATTACCTAACGATCCACACATCAAGCTTCTGTCCCAGAGATAAAGCCCACAACACTGCAACACAGCAAAACTGGAGACAACTTCATGTCTTCAGAAAAGGCTGAACACTTGTACACATCGGTTTTATGACAGACATGCATACATCGACACAGGAACATTTAAATGTCCAATTTCCCTGACACAGTCTCGATGTATTAATTAGCAAATGTGAAAAGCAATGAGCTGCACAGACTCAAATGTCAGCTTTAAGATGATAATAAACTTGATGTTATTTGTGTTTATGAGCCCACGTGACAAGGTAAAAGTTTCACTTTGATTTGCTTCAGCGTCTCTGTGCTTCTGCTTGAGCAAAAACAGCATTTTAAACTCCGTCTGACCTCATCCGTCTGGTGCCTTCACATACTGAATTCCAGCTATTAGCCAGCTCCTGAGTCCGGCAAAGTCACTTTATTATCTGTCATTTAGTTGAATCTAGCGAGTGTACGGTCAGGCAGGCAGGTGGTACAGCAAGAAGGAAGAGGTGGTAGGCAATTACAGGGGAGATCGTTGTGGGTGATTCTGCAGCCGGATTGGACTTGAATTGGATGGAATTGTTATTAGTAAGGTTTGGATTGTGCTTGGTAAGCTGTTGGGCAGAATAGTGATGGATGTTATTCTAGGACTGTGAGACAGGAAACGTCGGGGAACTTTATCGGCAAAAAACTGAGTTGCGTTTGAAGACGAACACATAACAAGTGTGCATCATACGCTAGTTTGAATTTACTTTTTGCACTTTAAAGCCAAAAACTAGGCCAGGATATACAGTAAATGTAAGTGGCTGTGAATCTTCCTCGGCGTGACAGGTGCATATATTTGAAGGATATTAGAGATCGGCCGATATGGATTTTTTAGGGCCAATGCTGATTTTTTTCAGCCTTAGCCAATAACCGATACGGGGCGCCTATTTTAAGTTCTTATTTTCATTTTTTGGAATATTTGGGGCAGATACGCTGTTGCTCCCTTAATTTACATAATAAAAAAAGAGTCTCATTTTTGTTTAAAAAAATGGAAACATTTAACTTAAAACTACATTTAAAACAGTTTAATCTTTATATATTAAAGTTTAATAGTAAAAAAATAAATAAAACAACACAATATGGCCCCTGGACAGTTTTTCTTCTCTTTTAAATAATTTGTTAGAAATGAATAAAAAATGGGAATGGACCTGTTGGAATCAGTGAGGCAGATGGGTAGTGTTGAAGCTGATGCTGCACGTGGACTGCAGTGTCTCCAACAACACGGAGCTGCCTACGGATGCCTGTCTGTAAATCACGCAGAGAAAAAATATATCGACGAACGCACTCGCGAATCGGACGATGCCGATACTAGTAAAAAAAAACACAAATATCTGACCGATATATCAGCCGGCCGATGTATCGGTCTATCCTTAAAGGATATGAACTCATTGTTCACATCGGGTTCGGGTGGGTTTTCCACAAGTTTGGTTCATGCTCCAGTCTAATTCCTGATTGACATATTTGGGTTCTTGAATTGATTCTTTTTTGATAGTTTATAGTTTTTCTTTCTTTTTGTTGTGTTAATGTGGCCACTTCTTAGTTTAGAATCATTTAGAATCACCAACACATTTTTGGATGAAACCTAATTATTTCCTGGTTTATCCCTGTCTGTACTTTATGCTCTAATTTCTCTATAATTTATTCCAACGGCGTTTTCTTTTACACCACATCTAAAACTTCCAATCTATGAAGATTTTGATGACCGTATTAAAATAAACCCAACTTTTGTTTCAATTCCAGCAGAATTACCATTAAAAAAAGCTTAGAAAGTTTATAAATTATTCTGAAATAACCCCCAACTTTGTGAAGAATAATTAAGTCACAAAGAAGAGCTAAATTTAGCACCCCTGTAGAATATGATTAGATCAAGCATTTTCTTCTCCATGAATCACTTCCACAGCCTCATCCAAATCAAATCACCCAGCCTTTAGAAGCATGAATGAGGTGTAATTTTAATCACACTTGCTGAGCACACTTATGTCTCCATGAGCAGAGGCATGGCTCTCACCTGGAGGATTAAAAGCAGGTTAACTGGAGGGAGCCTCCAGCTCATAAAATTGTGTCCAACAAAGATTTATGCGTCTGTCTAATTTCTATAGCTGCTTGATCTTATTCAGAGTAGCAGTGGGGGTGTGAGCCTATCTCAGCTACCATAGGGGGCAAGAGGCAGGGTGTATTGAGTTGCCAATTCATCACAGGGCCAACATGGAAACATACAACCCAGCTCATATTCTAAATATATCATACATTTGTTATTTTTGGACTGTGGGAGGAATTGCAGTATCAGGAGAGAATCCACACGAGCGCAGGGAGATATTCAAGCTCTACACGGAAAATACCCAGCCTGGATTAGTACCGGGAACTCTCCTGCTAACCACCACACCGAAGTGCAGCTCAAAATTTAGTTTAAAGAAATAAAGCAAATTGGTTTTTTTTGCTGGAGGCCAGCTGAAATGATTGAAAGAATAATTCCATACAAACCACACAAACTCCTGAATGTAATGGACAACACTGCACATCCATCACACTATATACAACCATACAAAGAAATTGCATTTCTGTGTATTTTTTGCTTTGATTTGTTGTAAGCGAATAAACTTAGGCTGCATGGGGTCACCATAAGGTGGGAGTATAGAAAACGATACAAAGAAATTGTATTTCTCTGAAAGGATGTCCTGATGAGAAAAAAGATTAAGGAGGAAAAAACAAGAAAAAAACTGATGGATGTCTACAAGAGGAAAATGAAGAGAATTTGTTCAATCTCTGGAACTATCTGGTATATTTTATCTTTCCTAAGTCAGCAAATAGGTTTATTTTGTATTCTTTTTAGATTCTTATATTATCAGACACTTCAACTCTCACTCCTACCTAGGGCTGGGCGGTATGGCAAAATTTTCATATCACGGTTTTTTTTTAAATCATATCGGTTTTACGGTATATCACGG
>JBBBVU010000005.1:4395801-4409983 GCA_037177055.1 Atherinosoma microstoma
CGGTATATGAAAAATTTATATCATAACGAAAATATACACCGGTATTCGGTACGAACCGGTATACCGCACAGGCCTACTCCTACCTGACATGTTTCGACGGCTGTCTTCCGTCTTCCTCAGAGGTGTCGCAGGGTGGTGTGAAATAAGTTTATTGTGTGGTGAATCAAGTATCAATCACACAAGATGCGCAAAGTTGTGCACCCATTTTCATGAAGCAAATCTTCTTAAAATTAGGTATAAACCATTCTGCATACTAATTGAAGGTTTTTCAATTCAAAAATATGGTTAACAACTGTGCCAATTAGAGAAGACACCTTCAGGTGCTTAACTTAACTTACCTGCATCTGTATTTGTTTTCACTGGATCAGTTCCATTTTTTACAAATAGTAAATTCAACACCCTTCACTGGGCAGGATTTGAAAATCATGAAATTGCACACTCTTTTGGAAATTCATGTCTTAGTGTTGGCAGTCCCCCCCCGGCCCCCACCACACATCATGGCACCAACATCAAAGTCTGGTATCAGTCTTAAAGTCGACATGTGCAGAATGAAGCACAAGCAATAATTTGTGGCACATTATCTCTGGTGAGACTTATTGTAATTAATGAGGGAGAAAATTGTTCACACATGTAGATGAGAGCAACATTAAGAAGGAGATTTCCAAAAGCCCAATGTGGTTTAGTCGTCTGTGAAACAGATTCTGCCGTTTTCCAATAGTTTTATCAGCCAGATGACAAATTTTCAGGCTGTGTGATCTTACTCTGGGTCTTGTGAGACGGTAATGATTCATTCAGGATTGCTTCAGCACACCTTCACAGCCAGAAGAGACAGTGTTTACAGATGTTTTAATGCCTCCCAGTGGCTGTTTCACTGTGCATCCAGTGTTTCCAGTGTTGCTGTTTTTTTCCCCCCACCTTCTCATCATCATGTTTGTCACTCTGCCCTCACCCCATGGCAGTTTCACTTATTCAAGCTGCAGCAAACAAGTTAAATCCCATATAATTAACAAGTAAGATAGAAAGTAATTGAGAAATATATGGAGCTGTGCCTTGCAGGACTCTATTGAAGTAAACAGACTGTGAGACTCAACATAAGTATCCTCTATCTTGCTATATTTTTAACAGAGGCTTTACTTTGTTTCCTTTTTTCTGATCTATTCGCGGCTTTCTAAATGTGTATTACCTTACAAGCTTGCTACCTGGTGAGACACTAAGCTGCCCTTTTTTTCCCTTTCTGTTTTTGGTTCAGATGCTGAAAAAAACTGTGTTTGATCTTCTCTTCTGCAGCTACTCCTGGCAGATCAGTCGCTTTTTGTTCTTCTCCACCTCACAGAGGAGTATTTATCTGTCCATTCTGCATTACATGCTCAGCAAGTCACCGTCGACCTCCTTCTTCTTCACAGCAGTAGATTCACCATTCTGATCAGACTCCAAATCGCTCTCATAAATGATTAACAATCATTTTGGAAACGTAATTAATAATTAAAATGGTCATGATAACATAAGTCTGGATTGTGGCACATCTTTAATTGAAGGGGAAAAAAAAAAAAGATTTACAAATAACATTGTCATCTAAAATATTCTAAAGTATTCATTCAGAACTCTCATTAATAATGAAGTAACTCACTCCAACCAAAGTTACTAGTTTGAAGCATTTCTGGATAGTAATTGTTGGCAAAACTCACTCATTATGTATTTCTGTTCTCATGTCCCTCGCATGAAATCTGCACGGGGCTTTTAATCAATTTTGGTAACGATTTTATTGTGATTTTAGTTATTTGTTGATGTCTTTTGCTACTTTTAAATGCTTTCTTTGCACTATCTGTAATGCTTTTAATGCTTTATGTGAAGCACTCTGAATAGTCTTGAACAGGAAATGTGCTATACAAATAAACTTGCCTTGCCTTCTGCAAAGCATTTATGAGTAATATAGATAAAAATGAAACATTATTTACACTGCATATACACACACATGGTAGATCAGAACAAAAGTACAGGTGAGCACAGCTTTTATCCTGTTTGGCATGTTTGGCACTGTGGCTGAGGCGTATTCCACAACCAATCCAAGTTTGACCTGGTCTGCTCAACAGATGACTGCCAGAGTTGTTTTAGGGTTAGAAAGAGGTAGCAGGTTTGTAGTTCCTGATATGATCAAACATAAGATGCGTCCAGACTGTCCAGCAGGTCTATGTAAAGGAATTCAGCCTAGAAGCTCTTGAGCCATGTTGGGTCAGAAAGACTAAGAAGCATTACAAAAGGTACAGAACTGAAGGAAACAAAAACATTTACCTCAAAAGAAAATTGTGAACTTTGTAGGGAGGAACTATTGGTTATTCACATTACCCATCAGTCATTGCAGTTTACTTGCATTCCAAACCAACAAGAAAACAAATCTAAAGCAAAAAAAAAAAAAGGCTGAAGAGAAACTCGCTACACGTTGAATGTTTACTGACATTAGTAAGTCCAATAGCAAGCTAAGTTAACGCATACGGTAGCTTAGCTGTGGAACTAAATGTTAATGTTAGAAGTTTCCTTTGCTGACATCCCCTGTGAATGGAACAGGGATAGCGAGAACTTTTCATGTACACTGTATAAGGGTAAGCAACTACTTTCCTTTATGCAGCTTATATATGTAAAGATGTTTCTTTTTTCAGGTTTTATGTGTGTTTATCTTCAATGATACAGAGGTATACTGAGTTATACGGTTGTATCTCAAAGGTGACACAAAGATCTGTAGTGATACAGCCTGCAGTAAAGAGGCTGATGTATCGTATTGCAGTATCCTTCAGAAGTTTACACGCACTCCTTATTCAGATTATAAATTCTGAAAAAGAGAAGGTGAGAGATAGAGGTGAAATTTATTTTTCATGGTCTTGCACTGCAACCTGTGTGGTCTCTCCATCTCTTGATCTACTGTTCTCCTGAATCATGCATGATGTGTATGTTTATGGTATTGTTTACAACTGGCAACCAAAAAAACCTGAGACACACATCCAGGTTATTATTTGTCAGGCAGGATTTACATGTACATTTCAAGGGTACGTTTTTCCTGACTCGATTCATTTTTAGTAGGGTTGATGTCATGATTTGAAATAAAATTCTACGTCCATGCCTATGAAAAGGTCGAGGCTATTCATATACGACTGTTAGTGGAGGTCTCAGCCAATCAAATTGCCTGACTTACCATGTGTCTGATCTTGTGACTTATTGTCACCACAGCCCATACATCAGCATCACGTCTGTGTGAATCCTACCTTATATGGCTCTGTTGCTGTGCTCAGCTATCTCCTCTCACCCGCTTCTCCTCTCCCTCTTTGCTTCATCAATCACTTAAGCTCCCCCGCTGCTCACAGCAAAGCTGGACCAATTAGACCCTTTAATTGAGCCAATTAGCAATTAAACACTCAGATGCACCTCGAAATTCTGTAGGTCCTTCCAGGAAGTCTCATGACTGCCAGGGTCTTGGCTTTTTACCAGAGATTCTGACTTATCTGGGCCTCTGCTGCCCTCTGGGCCTCCTCAGACTTGAAGTGTGAGTTTGGAGTAAGAGGAGTTGAGTTGACCCCTAACATGGGGCTGTCGAAGTGGGACTAAAAATGTCTACTTCCCAGAGACTCTCCAGGCCTCATGTTGCTTTTACTCGAGGATACTCATGGGTCTCTGCTGACCTGAGAGAAGCTTTTTTTATTAACAGGTCCTGTTTTTCGCTCCATCTACATTACCTTTCATCTCCCGTTTGTCTCTTGCCAACCCTGCTCCTTTTCCCCTCACTCTCTATTCATCTCTGCCTCTCCATCTCACAGTTTCTTTAATGTGTGAATGTGTGTGTTTGTGAGTGAAGGGCTCGACTCAGTGCACACTCCAAAGCGGGCCAGCCTCTAAACTCTCCATGGTTTAATTAGAGCGTGCATCGTGCTGCCCACTTCTCTGAGAGCGTATATACATCCAGCCATACACGGGTTGTGTGGGCAGTACAACAAAGTCCAAGAGAAGAACAAAAGCAGGCACCAATATATTGAGTCTGAATGACAATGAGCAATTAGAGACGCTACAGACTGTTTCACAATTACCACAATCTGAAGGAATACAAATCTGTTATCACCACACTTTTCCAAGCATTTCCTTCCCTCAGAGATCTTGTTGCACATAAAAAAACGTTATTATTACACACATGAGCCTCATTCGTATTATCAGCTCATCAGCCTATAGACTCTAATTATCTGCTGTCTTGCCTCAGGACACCTAACTCTCTTACTTTCAAATTCAAATGTCTTTAATGGTAGTGGGCAATTTGAATAAAAGAAAACAAAAACAGTTCGGGTGGGTGCAGATGAAGCAATAACTCGGTTAATAATTGCTTAAAAAGGGACAATTATGGCATGATGGTGAAGCAAGAGAATGCAGAAGAGGAGGCTGTGATGGTGAATTTTAAAGATTAGATAAGGCTGGGAAATCTACCTTTCTATTGTATTGCTCCGGTACATGTGTGTGTATGTAGTACCATTACATAACACAGTCCAACAATGTTGTGGTGGTATAATCTTCTCTATGCCTCGTGCATTTATTGACTCTGGGGTCTGTTACATGAGGATTTGCGCATTTCCGCATTAGATTACATGAATGACTGTACCATGTGTGGGCTTTCATTCATGCGTGGGTCAGTTGAAGCTTACCGAGCCCATGTGTGTGTTCGTGTGTTCTGCATATAGCCAGAAAATATCCCACTCTGTCATAAGCTGCTTACACATTATTGACCTATGACCTTTCTGGGCAGTGAATGGCTCGCCCTAATCTTTAGCCTTTCCTTTTCGTCCACTGTGTCTACTGTACTTTTATCTCTAAAAAAAAAAGCCAACGCTGAAGCCTCCAGGAAATGAAAAACTATGAATATCGAGGAATTGGTAGCAGTGTGGTAAGATGAAGACTTGTGAAGTGGCTGGAATACATTAGCTCTCTGGAGAGATTTGTGCATGCCACACAGGAGTAAGCCGGCGTGTTAAACACAGATCACTAGGAAGGATTTGGTGCCTGTGCTTATACAGTTCAGACCAGGACATGGCGAGCATGTCCAATTTAAGGTTTCCAGGCATAATTCTGTTCCGAAGTCCGCTCAGCATGGGGGTCTTCAAAAGATTTTTACAGGTCAGATTTTATAGCAAATGGACTGCACGTTGTTTGCCTTCATGTCTCTTCTCCTACATGCTGAAGAACTGTTTTTCTGTTTGTGATGTAATGAAATGAAACATGTTGATCGCCCCATGAAATGCTCCCAAAATGAACCCTGCTTGCTTGATCTAAACAACACTGTCTCTCGATTTAGAAAGTTGTTGTTGTTTTTGTTTTTTTTAAAAGAAAAGCTTTTTGCTTGGCAGCAGTTAAAGGGAAAAGGCGTTAAGACGTTAAAAACAACATGCTATAACCTCTCTTATCGTTCTTTTTCCTTCCTCCTCCTATATCATCTTCCCTCTCTTCCCCTCCCACTTCTCTGTCTCATTCTGCAGAATTCATCATCAATCCAATTATCTGGATAATAGAAGAGGAAAAGGTATGGAACGCAACAGAACCATGGCAGGGGAAGTGTTTTGGATCACCATTACTCAGAATCAACACTGACTTGGCACCCAAACCCAGGCCCAATCCTGTTTTCAGCACCCTTCTCTCCCCAGCAGTTTGGTTGCCCTTCATCATTGATTCTCTCTGCGCTCCTGGTCTCGATCGAATCGACAAGGGAGGGTCCACCTGCTTTTGTTTTTTCCCCGTTATGCTTCACCAACCTTGTTGTTGGTTATAATCCATATAGCCCCAGACAAAGCAGACTAGGAGCAGGTGGCTAACAGTATGATTCCAGCCATGCTCCCGCTTCCACTAACCCTTAGTAAACAAAGTCGGCAGGGTTTGTTGTCCAGGACACGCCCCTTTAGTCTCATGACAGACTGGTGCTTCATGAGCATGCTAGGCCTCATCCTGCTCTTCAGTCTGGCCTCATGCCAGAGGATGGATCCTTCTAAGCACCCCATAGTCACCACTAACTACGGTAAGCTGAGAGGCATCAAGAAGGACTTGAACAATGAGATTCTAGGTCCAGTGGAGCAGTACCTGGGAGTGCCCTACGCCACAGCACCCATTGGCGATCGCCGATTTCAGCCACCTGAAGCTCCAGGGTCCTGGCAGGAGATCCGCAACGCCACCCAATTTGCCCCCGTGTGCCCACAAAATGTCCACGGTGTGCTGCCAGAGATAATGCTCCCTGTTTGGTACACAGACAACTTGGATGTGGCGGCGGGATATGTCCAGAACCAGAGCGAGGACTGCCTCTACCTCAATGTCTACGTACCAACAGAGGATGGTAAGTGAACAGAGTAAAATGAAGGGGTTAGTGAAGGTGGGGGCTGGGGGGGTTGTTTTTATTGGTGACCGCGGTGAATGCATGGTTAACTTTTCACTAAGTTCCACCCCTTTAAAGCGTCTATGCCTTTCACACGAGTCGGTTTACTGTATGACCAGAATAATATTCAGCTTTGGAGTCTTGGTGGAGAAAGCAAATAAGTATTTTTGTGACCTGAACTGAAGGCTGTCCTTGAAAGATTCGGCATTGCATGAATCATGTGCTTAGGGGGAACAAGTAACCAGTGGGGAAGTTTTCACACTGCTTCAGCAGGGAACTATTGGAGAGTTAATTTCCCCCCAAATCCAGTTCCACAACAAAGTCCATTATGGCTGCCCATACTCTGATTCACAGTAGTGACTTCCATGTTGGAGCAGTGAACTTCCACTTTGCAGAAAATTACAACACAGTGGATTTACTAATAATGGATTTTTTGTTCCCCCTCTAACCCTAATAGGGTTTAATAGAAGCTCAGGAAGTGTGCAGGTCTCTGCTTTAGACACTAAGCTGTTAAGCAAACCATGCAAATGTTTGCAGTATATATTAAACTACTCAAATAAGAATCTATTTAGCTAAAATCTGATTAATTTCTCATATTTTACATGTAAAAAAATCCAAAGCTTGATAGGCTATCATGGTTTAATATGACTTTGTTTAGGGCAGGGGCTCAGTTTAAGGTCAGTTATGACCATTCATAAGAACCTTATGAAAACTGCACAACCCTATTTTATCATTTCTTCTTATAGATTATAACTGAGCTTTGCAGTTGATTGATGGATTTAGATTATATGACAAATATCCCTTATGGGTTTTTTTTTTTTTTAAAGTTCAACTACCATGTGTTTTTTGTTAAGTTTTGCAAATAGAAAAACTGGAACAGCTTCCAGGTGATTTATGATAAAAGGATTAGATGACATGTAACTGTTTTCCCTTTTTTTACTGTCACGAATCCTCTTCTCTCAACTGAGATCATAATACAGACATTTTTGTCTGTCCAGGCACAATTGGGTGCGATAGCAATAAAAAAAGAAATATATCCAATATCTTGTCGGCAAGTATGATATGAAGAGTAGAGACTTCCATTGGCACTGTCTCTGTCATTGTCCAGGGTATTGAAAGACGTGTTAGACGTTTGTCTTTTCTCTTCTATATCTGTAATATAACCTGCACAAATCCAGCACATTTCAGAAACAGAAGGCTGTAAGAAGCTTGTAAAAGGTATATTTTTTTGTCCTCAGAGCCAGCTGGACATTTTGTGAGAGGAACATCAAAGATGAATACTTGTCACATGAGAATGCATCATGCAGATAAAGTGATGTGGGTTTTACATCAATGCTTAAACAAAGTTCAAATCAGTGGGTGGATGTCTGTTTGTGTGATTTACTGTATTCTTTTTTATGTCTGCATGTAGACACTGGTGTCTATGTCAGTACAAGAAACTAATTGGTTCAGTCACTATAACTTTTCTGCACCTTCGTCAGGTGACTGGACTTTTTTTCTTTAACCACTTCCCAGTTCAACAGCCTTTCTCCCTTTTCTCCATTCAACACTTCAGCCTTCAACACCTCATCACTACCACTCACAGCTCCTGGGGCACATACAGTATATTTCAGGTGTCAAAACTAGTTTTTTTTCTCATTTTCTAAGGTGTGAGATGTGGTTTTATATGTATATGTCACCCAGGGAAATGTATACGCACATACCAGCCATGGGCTCCCATACATACAGTACCTACTGGTGGAAAAGTCACATAGAAGGGAAACATCTTTTCACAGTGACCATTCATCAATATGGAGCATCTGTATTTCAGAAAGCTTTCTAAGTGGGATAAACGGACATTATTAATGAGTGTCCAGGTTCGAAAGATATCAGCACGACAAATATCTTACTGGTTTTCATACTCTTTGAACCTCCTGTTCTTTGTTTTTCCTCATGCTGGCATTGAATATATTTTCTTTAAATGCAGCAGAAGCGAGAAGGAGAGTTTTGAGACAGATGTTCCCAATGTTCCCAATACACTGTCATCACAACAGTTTGTCCCAATTTCCTATGCTTCGTTCTTCTCACTTTTTGAACATGAATGCCATGTCTCAGTCTCCCAAAGCTTTGTACCTGTATTCTTTTTTATGGCACAGAATTCTTAACTGGGACAGTCTTGACAAAAATGTGTGTGTTTGTTCATAGGAAAACAAATTGGCCAACATTTGGTGGTTACTCGCGGCTCTTTAATTAACTCTTAAGCGATTAGAAGGGTTGCAAAGCAAATTTTTTTCATTAATCCCATGCCCCTTGTGTAAAGGTAGCTGAATTTGCAATAATTTTGTAGTTTAATTCTGTTCTGAGAAATTCAGTGAATCATTAGTTATGCTTTTAACTTCCACCTGAAATTGCGTTATCATTGTAGTACCATAAAAAAAGCATTATAATGTCTTCAAGCATATATCCAGATCTATTAAGAGCATTTTATACTGATAAAAAATTGTCCTATAATGATGATATGACCCATAAATCCACAGAACTGTGATGAGTTCTGCAACACCCTTGGAGCCACCAACCTGCCAAGTTGCTAAAGGCAGCCTCTCTTGCCTTCGGTGCATTTTTCCAAGCCCTGTAAACAATATAACATACATAATACACAATGCCACCTGTGACACTCCACCTAACAAATATTAAGTAGTTTTCCATGTCACCATCAGAACTCAGTGATGGATGGTTCTGGATTTCTTTTATTAATACCTCTGTGTGGATAAATTGAACATTGGGGTACTTCAGTAATATACAGTGTTAATTATAACCCAGCATGTTTCCTCATGCCTGTGGTATTATAGAATAATCAGCCTTTAGGCCACAGGGGACATAGCAGGTAGCTCCCTTACCAAATGCAGGGGAGGAGGGGCTACCCTTGTTCCCTTGGAGACGACATCCCATAAATCATAGAAAGAGGTTTTCATGTGGCTCCTGCAGAGTCACGCTGGATCGATGGGCAAAGAAAGGGAAGTAAGGGCTGCTACCGCCTTGGGCCAACAGACAGACCACATGTTTCTCTCAGCAGACAGTGGCCATTAGACAGAGCAACCCTTCATGGTGAATAAGTTGAAGTTGATAGTGTAAAATGTGTAAATAATTACCAACATACAAGATTCATTATAGCAGCGTATGTGCATTTACTGGGAGAGGGAATGGAAGTAATGGAGAAATAATTGCTTAGATGTTAGCAGGACCGTGTTAATTATGAGGTCAGGTTTTTGAGAAAAGCTTTCAGAAAATTCATGGCTCCTGATGAAGCTTCATTAGATGGCCAGAATAGAAACATAACTGGTTTCATTTTATTCTCTTATCTGAAGACCACACATAGTAAGTTACATCTTTACTTCCTTCATCTTCTTGAGGAAACATCATGTTTTAGGTTTTAATTTTAAGAGAGAAAAAAAACCCTCCCATTTTTTCCAGGTTGCAGTTCAACATAAGGTGGAAAATTAGAAAAAAAAAAGTATGTTGCCACATAAGATTTTCTATTGGTTATGTTTTTCCATCAAATCACATCAATATGATAAATCCCAATTGGTTGAGAGATGTTGCCTCACAGCTTCATCCTTTATCAACCCTTATCTCATGGCAGCTACATGGTGCTAAATGTTGCAGTTTCACTCTGACAACCCAAGAGATAGATCTTGCATCCATGTCTGCGTTGTGATTGGAAAAATTGGCTTTTCCTGGATATCTTTTCAGCAACCTCACAACTGGCACTGAACTTGGACATGGTTCGCATCTTACCCCTGCAGTCATCGTAGGGAATCCCACGTGAAAGACTCTTAAGGACAAGCTGGAGTGGTACTCCAACTCTCATCCCTGAGGGGATGAATGCAAAACCTTTTTTCACAATGCATATAATAATTATAAGTTTTATAATAATGACTAAACTTTTTTTAATAACTTTTTTGGATTCCTTAGGTTAGGACAAAAGAAATTGAAAGGGGTTACATATTTTTCTATTGATGGATTGGGATTCTCATAATGGACATGGACGCTGCCCTTCTTAATGCATTGCAGTACGGATATCTTGCCTTCTCCAATTTTTTTATCAATTGCACATGTGGATGAAATGACATATTACATATTTTTTTCGTGTGAGAATGGGCTGCTTTTATCCAGCCAATCTACAATATAAATGTACACTTTTACATTTTTCCCCAATGCCATTTTGACAATGTCTGCAATCAAGACCTGTTAGGATTATCTGGAAGCTCAAGGATCCAATGTGGGTAAATAAATATTATCTTGAATGTGATGCTGAATGCAACTAACATTGCCAGATCAACAGGTAAGAGTTCAATCTAAATCAAGCAGAATGGGATGAGTATAAAAATGAAGAACTAACCGAGGAGGACCTCCTCTATCACTTTCAACAGTATCAGTGGTTGGTTGGGGTTTTACCCTGATAAGCTGCTACAAAAGTGCCTTTTAAGCTGCTAGTTCTGTTCAATTAGTCCCTTCAAGGAAGGTATTCATTGGTTTTGCCAGATAATCCTTCGGGATTTGAACTGCTAACCTCAGCGTTGTCAGCGGCACGCTACTTTGGCTGAGCTGCAGGGTGCTAGCAGAGGGCCTTATAAATTATTCTATCCGTTACTTCATCTATCTCCATGCATCAAGCTCAAACTCCCACATCTCTCCATTCTGCAATATTTCAATTTTCTGAGGAGATTCATCAAGAACAGTTCAATACTAATACAATAATGCGCACGGCATCCGTGGGCCACGCTGCCGCATCGGCATCGTCAAAGGGCTAGAGGTGAATGAATAAATAAAATGGTTAAAAACAAACAAATAAATAATGGAAAGAGAGGGAGAAGTGCCAGCATCCAGCAGTGGAAATATGATATATATCGTTTCTCATGCCAGAAAAATCTTTGATTATTCTGCTCCAACTCTTTCTTTATCCCACCTCTTTCTCCTGCCTGTCTCAGCTGATACCTTTCACAGTACAAAGATGGTAGACGGGGGGTGGTGAGGAAAATGGATCATACATATTTCTGCAGGCAGAATACACTTCCCCTGGAATGAACAATTGTTACATACAGCAAGGGTGCCTGTAACTCCCCTGGTGTCTTTCTCTCTCTCCTGCACACACACACACACACACACACACACATCCTACACAATCTCTCATAAAGTTTTCTTGACTGTAAATAGTTATACCAGAACTAAATGACAAGCTAGAGTATTTAATAAAAACACAAGGACACAGTGGGAAGCAGAGAGCGTCGCTGTCATTTTGTGAAAGATGAAGGTCAGAACAGAAGGTTTCATTTAGCCTTCAATCCAACCTTTACAAACCAAATCTGATGGAGTCAATCTTTATTTCCGGACCTCATTTCAGGTTTCACCTCCTGCTTTGTCTTCTTTGTTCAGTCTGCTCGTCTCTCCTCTGCTCAGTCCTCAGTGCTGCAGACAACAGTCGGTCTGCTGGGTCAGAGGCTTTGTCTTAGGCAGTGAGATTGAGGAGAAAATCAGATCAACCAGGGTCGGTCTCACTTTCATCGGTTCTGTTCATCCATCTAGGTTAATATGCACTCAGAAAAGGCCAACTCATAAAATGTTGGATGGTATTTGAGAAGTCTAACAGGGACTACAATTCTGAGTTTCAAGACTGGCATAATGTCTGGCCGCCCAAACCGTATCATTTTCTAACCCAAACCTAACCAAGCACTTTCTTCTGAAATGGACAGTGACTGAAAACAAAAGTATCAGCAACCTAAATGTCTGTCGGGAATTCAACATCCCTCTCTGCATTGTAGTTGTATGCTTTAAAACTTTGCATCCCCCAAAATTGTTTTATTGGTTTAAAAATTGGCTGTAAATCCAATCTGAGGTAGCGTGAAAATGCCGTCAAAGTATTAAACTCTGCTCTTATGATTTTGCAGGAACACTCATTCTCTTATCACAGTGTGTTTTGGATGCTAAGTGGAAATATATCATGCTCCTGACAGTACTGACCTTTATAATTAGCATATTGGGTGGAAAATAGACCAGGAAAATGTGGTTTTGTTTTTGTAAAATAGATAAATAAATGAGCAGTAATATTAACTCTACACACATTTTTATTTTATTTTATTTTTTACATATGTTCATTAGTATGCAATATGTCCCTTATTAAATTAATGAATAAATAAAGAAAAGTGGGATTTATAATGACAGAGTTCAAGTAATGCATGACATGCAACAGAATTTATGTTAATTCAAAATAATGATTATATACACCCCTAGGAAATGATGTAGCATCTTGGATGTGTTGCAAAAAGATCTTTAAGACTGAAACATTAAATTCAGTTTTTCAAAGGTGTTCATTTACATGCCAGTGAAGAGACTCAGACAGGTCCTGAGGGATGACAATATGATCAAATCTGACTCTCACTTCTCTCTTTGTCACACACAACTACAATGTCCAATATGAGACAGGAGTTTAGAAGAAGAGAGCAGGTTTTATATTTTTTGCAGCTATAAGTTGGCGTAGCCTGCGAATTTGACACTGCTGAAAAAGGATAGTATAAGATTATCTGCAAGCACTCAGGCTAGAGAATCTACACAAACAAATAGAGGAGTTGGGAAGAACCCATTTCAGGCATGAAAATGGAAATAAGTGTGTGTCATTGCACAGATTGTGGTGTGTGATGGACTGTTATTTTCAAGTCATAACGGCTGTGTTTGGATTTGAGAACAGATTATCTGTGAAACTCCTCCTTGTGTGTGGGATGCAGTCCAGTTTCATGATTTGATATGGCTTTGAAAGCTTTGAAATCAAACTCCAGAGTAAAGCTTTTGTGCATTTAAGTGCATTTCTTATGTCATAAGCGGTGGTGGCATCTTCCCAGAGATCAGTTTGTTTGCAGGTTGTAGTTTCTGCCCACCACTAGCTTGACATTCAAGCAAATATCAATGTTGACAACAGTATCTCTAAATCTAAAATCTGTCCCAGAAAAGATGAAATATACAGGTGGTTCTCAGGATGATACTTCATCTTAATATTGAAAAGCAAGAGTAGGAGCGAAAGGCCCAGTAATTTATTAAAACATGAGAAGTAGATGGGGTTATGTTGAGGGAGTAACCTAACTAGTGTTTTGGACAGACATAATGCTTTCTGAACTTTTAG
The DNA here is from genome assembly GCA_037177055.1 of Atherinosoma microstoma. Classification (NCBI taxonomy): domain Eukaryota; kingdom Metazoa; phylum Chordata; class Actinopteri; order Atheriniformes; family Atherinidae; genus Atherinosoma; species Atherinosoma microstoma. Next base: position 4,409,337 of record JBBBVU010000005.1, read on the forward strand.
TTATCGTAATAATGCATTTTTTAGAGCCACCTGACTAAACTATAAACCAATACATTCTAATAAAACCAGGAATGTATGCGACTATGATGTATTACTGTTAGTAATATGACATTACTGAAATTAGAAATCTAATTCTAATTGTGTGTTTATTCTTGATACATTCTCGATTTAAGTAATTGAAGTTCTAAATAACCCTGTACACTTATTATTCGTATATAAGGGATTCAGCAAACTATGAAAGCTTTGCAAATTTTTATTGCTTTACATTTCTTAAAGTATCTAAAGTAAACATTGTTCAATAAAGGGAAAAAGAAAAAAAGCCGACATTAACCATGCCGGAATACGATTGGTTCAGAGCTCAGGGTCTGCAGTCGTACCGGAGAACAATTCCAACTCCTCCTCATGCACCTCCCTTTCCCCATGCTTGAATGTGGAGTATAGGAGCCCCTGTTCTTTTGGGGTTGTAGTGATCATTTAGCCCACGGTTGAAGGGCTAGCTGACTGTGGCTTGATCCCCAAATGAAAAGGGACACCTTACCCTTGCAAAAAAAGGGTTAACGGAGGGGTGTCTGTTAGGAAAAAAAACTCCCGATGAACCACAGACACTCAGATCAGGTAGAAGTCATAAGCTTATTTACTTGCAAGGA